>CAUYLG010045994.1:0-88383 GCA_963573385.1 Cacajao melanocephalus | reverse complement strand
GGCCGTTTGTGGGAGTGTGGGGAGTGGGAACTTGTCCTTAAAATCAAATATTTTTATAATTCTTTTTTTTTATTTGCCTATCATTATTTTAAATATTTTCATTGTTTTTTATTCTTCCACCTTTTTTTTTTTTTTTTTTTTTTTTTGGTATCTTCTTCTTTGTCTATCCACTCTCACTTTGCCAGACTCCATTATGGGAGATAGGCTTTGCCAGAAGCAAGAATGCTGTAGAGGAAAGTGATGAAAATGTGAGGATTTCTCAGAAGCCCACATGCAATCTCTGGGCCTTTCCAGCACACACAGCTTCAAAAGCCAGGTGCTCTGTTCCTCAAGCAGGTCAGGGCATTTCCAGAAGCTCAGGACACCTCAGTGGTGAAGAGACTCTAATGCCGGTGACAGCACAGACCCTGGAAACCCTAGATTGCCTCTGTGTGTTCCTCTTGGCCTCAGCAAGGCTGGTTTCCCCCTCCTGTAGGAACAAAGAGGAGGCCATAAGGAAATATGGAAGCTCCACCTGTAGATTTGGAAAACTCATCTCTGGAAGAGCCAAAGCTGAACCTCAACATTTGCTGGGCACATCAGATATCAAAGCATTCATTCATTTTGCCTTGGCTGGTTAACCAGTGACCTTGAGAGGTCACCTCTCTTCAGTCTCAATTTCTTCATCTCTAAGTTGGGAACATTACATAACAGAACTGTGAGGATTAAATTGAAACAACATTTTTTCTTCTTTGGTAGAACATACTGGGGGGCCAGCACCATGCAAGATGCTTTTATCTACAATGTATTTCTTCCCATTTCCTTGCCCTCTACCTCTTTGAATAACTGCTGCAATGGCTGTCAAGAGAGAAATGCAGTAGACTGAGATCTTTAGTGATTTTTAAACAATGTTCTAGGGTGAATACTGGCTATTTTTATATACTTCACAAAGTGAAAAAAATTATGCTAGTCAGTGTGCAAAGTGTGTTCTTCCAGATCTGCCAAAACGGAGAGCAACTTTCATATTTCCAACTTCCATATTCCCTCCATCCCTTAAGCTACCAGTCAGAGGATGGGAGATATATCTCATTAAACTTGGCCATAAATTTGTCATGGGTCCATCTTGGTCCTGATTAGAATTACCTACTTCGTCATCCATTAACTACATGGATAGATAGTCTGAGGGCCTCAAGGGCAAGAGATGACTCCTACCCCTCCACCCATCCAGTCCTGACCCACCCTTCTCATACACAATGGAGAAAGGTCTGCTCTGTGTGAAACATAGAACATTCAGGATGTATGTCTTTTCTTCAACCAGCTTACAGAAATGAATAGCAGCCCTAGAGAAATGCAAAAGATGCCTGCAATCCAAGGCCAAATTGGAGAACATTTCAAGAAGAACTGGGCCTTTATTGTAGAGTTTGGGAAGTGAGTAACATATTGATATGGGCATGAATAGATAAGTCTGAGAAAGCACTGGGCAGTGGAAACAGCTGGTTGCAGGAGCGGTTTGTCCTGCCCACCTGAATCTTCAGGTTCCTTCAGCAAGCCTTAGGAGAGAAGGTTGGAGAGCTGCTTTGCTGAATCATCTCCTTTGGTAGACTGGAACTCTACCTCCTCTTTACTCAGCCCTGTGCTTCATAGGCTGCCTCTGGGCTGCACTGGGCTGCACTCCCTTAACTGCTGGCTCCTGTTCAGGGATGGAAGAGAAGGATGAAGCTAGGGAATAGTGTTCTCATGCTGGGCTGAAGGTACAGTTGCTGCTACTCTATTGAAGGCTCCTAACAGCAACCCTCTCTTACAGCCAGGGTGTTTATAGCTGCTCCCTTCTCCTCCTGTCCCTTTAGAGTGGTGATGGCTCTGCATGTTGGATATTGTCAGAGCAGGAGACATCAAGGAGCAATCTTCTTTGAAAACCCCACAAAAATGATAGAAGAACTACATAGGGGTTTTGCCACCTAGTTGGTACACAGTTGAATTGGTTTTATTGGAAAGACCTGGACAATTGGGAGCAATGGAATTCTAGGAAGAACATAGCCAGGTTGAGATGCTAATGAGTGGTAAGAACACCTACTCTCTTTATTCTACTCACACAGGAGGTATTCTCTAGGGGAAAGATGTTGTGGGCTAGGCATATTTTTTCACTCACTGGCAAAGTTCTGTAAAATAGCCACATGTTTCTAGCACAACTTCGTTATAGACCTTACTAAATATGGTATATATTGCTATTGATTAAAAATAGACAGAACACTCTCAACATCCCTCCCACAGGGAGATCCACTAGTGTGGTGAAGGAAGATTCGATTCAACAATTTCCCTTAATCCTCTTCTGCCTTGTAACCCCTTCCTTAACCTCTCTGCTGGGTCTCGGCTTATTGGGATTGGATTGATGCAGATGCTTTAGGGCCACATTGTGGAGGCTGCAAGGTGATGAGACAGGAGGCAGCACATGGTGAGTCACTTCTCGTAGCTCCTAGCTAAGTTCTGGGCACAGTAATAGGTACTCAGCACGTACGTACTGACCAAGCCTATGGAGAACTGAAAACCCTTAGGCTGACTTTGAAAAGAGGCCTTTGAAACCATCCTCCCAGGGCAAATAATCTATGTCAAAGAGACGGCTGTGGCAAGGGTGCGAGCTGGCAAGCGTGAGTGCTGACAAAGCAGGCAGTGCTCCTCCTGAGCAGATGACCAGCCCCGTGGTGCTGGACAGGCTGTGACTATTCCAAACCCTGTGTAATTCTGTCCTCTAATGTGGCTGCTTTGACTCAGCACTGCTAAGGAGCCACAGAGCATTCTTCATTAGCATTTATGAGCTCATTATAAGCTTCCGAGAAAAACATCAACAAAGGGTGCTAAGTCCCTCTAGAATTGCCTTTTTAATTTTTTTTTTTTTTGCAAAAAGAATGATGCTTTAAATAAAACCCTAACTTACAGAGTTCAGACAAAATTAGACAGTTTTATTATCCCAATTTTATTATCCCAACTCCCCTTGGAATAAATTTGGGAATGAACAAAAAGTTACAGGAAGAGAAAACTCCAGTCCACATCCACACCTTTTCTGTAATAGCCTCCCACGCTGGTTTCTTGGACCAGGCCTGCCATCTGTATTCCCAGGCAGGGCTGGAGCACCTGAGGCTGCTCTGGTTACAGAAAGGAACCTGGCATTGGAAGTTATAGGTTCAAATCTCAGCTCTCATGCTCGCTGGCTTTGAGGTTTCAGGTTCATTTCTCAAGTGCTCTGACCTTTGGTGCCCTCATCTACAAAATGGGAATGAGGAGCATGTCTAGCTTCCTGTTTCATTGCAGTGAATAGCTACATAAAGGGTAGCTAAGCCAGAATGGAAAGAAGGCAAATGGAGGCTATAGAAACCAAGGATTTCCTTGTTGAATCAAATCTTCCTTCACCACACTGGTGGATCTCCCTGTGGGAGGGATATTGAGAGTATTCTGTGTATTTTTAATCAATAGCAATATATACCATATTTAGTAGGGTCTATAAGGAAGTTGTGCTAGAAACATGTGGCTATTTTACAGAACTTTGCCAGTGAGTGCAAACATATGCCCAGCTCACAACATCTCTCCCCTAGAGAACACCTCCTATGTGAGTAGAATGAAGAGAGTAGGTGTTCTTACCACTCATTAGCATCTCAACCTGGCTATCTTCTTCCTAGAATTCCATTGCTCCCAATTGTCCAGGTCTTCCCAATAAAACCCATTCAGTTGTCTACCAACTAGGTGACAAAACCTTTATGTAGTTCTTCTATCATTTTTGTGAGGTTTTCAAAGAGGGTTGCTCTTTGATATGGTTTGATTCTGTGTCCCCACCCGAATCTCCTCTTAATAGTAATCCCCATGTGTCAGGGGAGGGGCCAGGTGGGAGATGATTGAATTGTGGGGCCAGGCTTCCCCCTTGCTGTTCTTGTGATAGTGAGTTCTCATGAGATCTTGTTGTTTGAAAGTGTGTGGCACTTCCCCCTTTGCTCTCTCTCCCTCTTTCTCTCCTACCACCATGTAAGATGTGCCATGCTTCCTCTTTACCTTCTGCCATGATTGTACATTTCCTGAGGCCTCCCCAGCCATGTGGAACTGTGTCATTTAAACCCCTTCATTATACATTACTCAGTCTTAGGTAGTTCTTTATAGCAATGTGAAAATAGATTAACACACTCTTAAAAGCAGATGTTATTACCCTTCTTTTTCAGATTAAGAAACTTAATATTATATCAAGGAATTCGTTTATAGCATTGGGTAATCTGGCCTCAAATCTCCAGTGTGATCAATATCAAGCTTTTCTCACTGTATCAACAGGGTTTTCCTAACAAATCTTAAGACACAAGTAGTTTCTCCAACTTAAACTATTACACCCATAATTCACTTGCCAGGGGAAAAAAGTGGGTGTGGAACAATGAGAACACATGGACACAAGGAGGGAAACATCATACACCAGGGCCCGTCAGGGGATGGGAGGGATAGAGGAGGGATAGCAGGGGGTGAGGGTTGGGGGAGGGATAGCATTAGGAGAAATACCTAATGTAGATGAGGGGGTGATGGATGCAGCAAACCACCATGGCACGTGTACACATATGTAACAAACTTGCACGTTCTGCATGTGTACCCCAGATCTTAAAGTATAATAAAAAAATTTAAATGAAATAAAATCAAATTTAGCAGAAAAAAAATTAGATGAAACAGACTACACTGGCCTTGTGTAAAAAAACAGCTTCATTCTTTTAGCCCTATTCCGAAAGTTAGACTGTGTGCTGATAGATAGCTAATCCTCATTCAGTGCTTTCTATGTGTCAGGCATTTGTTCCAAACACATTTTACATGGATTATCTCATTTAATCTTCACACTAAAGTATAATACTATTTTCCCCCATTTTAAAGATGAGAAAACTGAGGCACAGTTTCTGAGATTAAGGAATTTATCCAGTTTCTACTGTAAGAACGGTGGCTAGCATTTTGTAATCCAGGCATTTGCCCTGAAGCTGTGCCCTTAACCACTCCACCACGTGCTATAAGGTGGAGCTGACTTCACGGAGGCTCACTCAGCCAGTGGAGTGTGCTCTTATTAACAGATCTGTGAACGCCCTGGTTTATTTGTTTGTGAGACAATGATCTATTAGCTTACCTGAATCACAGCAATAATAGCTACATGTCCCACTTACTGCATCCCTGCTTGGTAGAATGCACCTGGACGGAAGGTTTCCGTTTTCATGACAAACCTGTAAAAAATGGCTTCTTAGCCTGGTTTTTCAGATGAGGAGTTTGATTCTCCATCCAAAGTCGTATGATAAGGAAATGATGAAATAGGAATTTCCAACCCAAGTTTGTTTTGTTTTGTTTCTGAAATCCATAGACAGGAGTAGAATCTCAAATTATATGACATTTTGTCCATGCTTATTTTTTAGTTTCCAAGGTGATGGATTATTTAAAAACAAAACAATTTTGAATGTAAAACAAGCTTAATTCAATTTACTTATAAACAACGAGCACTGACTCTTGTCTACATTTAAGCTATGAGACCCTCCAATATTAATTCGATCCACAGTTTTCTTTCATGATCTATTTCTCCCAAATATTCTATGCTATCTGCATGTCTGCCTTAGTTACATGAGGATCCAGCCTCGTCCTGTGTGTCTCTCAGGACGGTGCCTTTTCTCTGGGCCAGATGCCACGGGGCTCTCAGTGAGGTCCTCTGGATAATTCTAATAAGAGAACATAATCAGAGAAGGAAGCCCTTGAAGTCCCGAAGATAGGGCCCACAGACCAGGGTATTTTGAATAAGTCAGTCATGCTTTTCCAAGGTTATACTTTCCCCCCCAAAACAGTAACTCCAGACACAGTTCTCAAGGCAAACAGGTCTGTTACAGCAGAGGCATTTTCAGACAATCTTTTTCTATCTACTTGTTAAGCACATTTAAAATACTGATTGCCAATAAAGAGTTTTCCGTAGAACTCTGTCCCAAGCTTCTGGGAACATTCCTCTATTTTTTTATTTTTATTTTTTGAGATAGAGTCTCGGTCTCACCCAGGCTGAACTGCAATGGAGCAATCTCGGCTCACTGCAACCTCTGCCTTCCAGGTTCAAGTGATTCTCCCACCTCAGCCTCCCGAGTAGCTGAGATTGCAGTTGCACGCCACCATGCCCGGCTAATTTTTGTATTTTTAATGGAAACGGGGTTTCCCCATGTACACCAGGCTGGTCTGAACTCCTGGCCTTAAGTGATCCACTCGCCTTGGCCTCCCAAAGTGCTGGGAATACAGGTGTGAGCCACCACGCCCAGTCACATTCCTCGATTTAGTATTAATATTCTAAAGCCTCTGATTGGCTTTGTGACTTCCTTGGGGCTGGTGTTGGTCTCAGGCTGGGCTGTTACTGTCCCTAGCTGACCACCAAATGTGGGCAGGTAGAGGGACTGACGTCCAGGGGCCACAAGTCTCAGGTTGGCAAACACATTTTCTTCTGATCCTTTTTTCACAAGACATCATTGAACCTTCTCATATCAGGTATCCAACAATTTACATAAGAGTCAAAAGCTCCTTGTCTTCAGGATTCCAAAGTTCTTTGGGCACAAAGGTCCAGGAAATGTCTGGGTTCTTAAGTGTCTGGCTTAGTATGGATATTCAGGTCCCTCTTAGGCTTGAGATAGAACTGGAAAGAGATAAGTAAACAATGGCAGAGGTAGAGAAAGTACCAACCCTTCCCAGGCTGCTGGCTCACTTGACTGTGGGAATCAATAAAAAGTATTCAGTGACTAAAGTAGAATTTGAACCCCGTTCAGATCTCTAAGCTCACGTGTTTTAGGCAACACCATGCAGACTCTTCCCTATTCCTTTCTCTCTTTCATCCTGTCCCTTTTGCTCCCCCTTCCTGTTTCTCTCCTTCTTTATTTCTCCTTAATCTTCCCATTTCTCTTTTTTATATCTTCTTCTTAATAAGTAAATAATCCACAACCTCACAGTTAAACTAAAGTTGCCATTTGCACATCTATTAGCCCCCAGGTATGGTTCCAGGGTGCTGGGAAGTTTAGGTAGTGAGAAAGATCCTGGTGACAGTTATTTCCCTCAAAGGGAGTATTCGTGGCAGGCACACTCTGGCCACATTGCTCACAGCCTGTCGAATACAACATGCCTCGATTGTAACTGGTCTTTGAGAATGTGGTGGCATGTTTGCTGGCATCACATACTCCCTCTCATCTCCTAAATGGCAGATGAGTGCTTACTATAAGTTAGATTAGAGTCTGAGTTTTGTAACGTAAGTCCTCCTCTGTCTGATCAATGGAATGAGGGCTAGCTAGGTCCTTGCCTGAGAGTTATAGGACCTGGCATTTAACACGAGAACGTGCATCTCCAGAAGCACTGGGGAGGCTTCAGAATTCCTTAAAGCACTATTCCTGTAAGGCTTGAATGTACCTTCTCCCCTCCACAGTGTCCTCTCCTAGCCCTACTGGCATGATAGCAAGCTTGGGTGGAGAGATCCCTTGCAAGTTTGTCAGATACCCATTGAGCCACTCTTTGAATTTCTGACAGTGAATAAATAAGTGGGAGGCCAAACCCATCCAGCTTGACCCAATTGAACTCAATCACATGTTACCTATTTTGAAAGAAACGGGGAGGGTCTCAGGAGTTTTAAATGAGTCTTCTTTATCATTCTCTATCTCCCTTTTCTTCCACTAATTATTACTTGATTGATCTGCCAGTAATTATTACTAAATTGAATTTCAGGGGCAGTCCCTATCTGGTCCAATACCGTAAGCCCAGTAATAGCCCATAATGTTGTGGGGCTGTTACTGTCCTTAAAGGGTGGAGCCACAACGATTCTTTCTATAACTTCTATTTGGTCTTTTTAAGCCCAGCACTTAGAAGGATTCACTGGTGGAGACCTCTTCATTTCTTTCAACTCTACAACTTTGTGCCTGAAATGCACATATTGGTTTCTGTGAATCTCTATATTAAGAATCTGATTTGCAGCACCTGGAAACCTTGCTAGTCTTAGCTCTGGGCTAAGTCCCATGAAGCCACACTATGCCTAGGGCTTTCATACTGTAGTCCCTACCTCTGAAGAAAAGTGAGAGAAACGTCTTTCTCCTTCTTCCCCCCGAGTGTGTGTCTGTTCTCGTAAGATTCTTGGCAGAGTTATCAACTCTCTTCTGAGCAACTTGGATTCACAACAGAATGATTCCTTTTCAATGCCAACCTAAACAAATGCCATCAACTCTCATCACAGGGAGTATTAAAAACAGAAGAATCCTTCATGACTCTGATTGGCTTTGTGACTTCCTTGGGGCTGGTGTTGGTCTTAGGCTTGTGTCTCCCAGTCATCCAAATGTGGGTGGGCCATATCCCACCATAACTGTGGTTGTGAACGCAGAGGATTCACTCAACTTTCATCATGCAACAATAATCAAATGCAGTTTTATGGTTCCCAGAGGGCTGCCTCATCATGATTGCATTTGATCCTCATAACAACCCTGGGAGCTCAGAGAGGCTAAGGAACTTGTCTGATATCACATACCCAGGAGTTGAATGCATGACATCTGATGCCAACTTCTATACTGCATGACCTCCTGGTGGTACTAGAGTAAATAAAACATAACTATGCAAGTAATTGTTTTGTACAAAGTCATCTGGTAAAAATGTGGATGGCATTTTAAGTTATTTGTTGGTTTGGGTTATCATGTGCTATGCCTCTTCTTATTTTGTAGATAACTGAAAGCTAAGAACATTGTCTTTATTGATTGATTCATTGAGGCAGAGTCTCACTCTCTCACCCAGGGTGTAGTCCAGTGGTGCGATATCAGCTCAGTTCAATCTTCACCTCAAGGGTTCAAGGATTCTCCTGTCTCAGCCTCCCAGGTAGCTGGGATTGCAGGTGCTCACCACCACACCCAGCTAATTTTTCTATTTTTAGTAGAGATGGGGTTTCGCCGTGTTGGCCAGGCTGGTCTCAAACCCCTGACCTCAGGTGATCCGCCTGCCTTGACCTCCCAAAGGAGGTTTTCATAAGCAGAAGGATATGACACAGAGTAGGAGAAGAACACAAAGACAAAATCGAGGGGAGTTGCTTATCTCATCTTCTTGCTGCTCTGCCTTAAGCAAAAATGCTTTATGGATACTTCATTTATGATTTAAAATAATAGCTCACATTACGTGCTTACTGTCCACCAGGAAATGCTGATTCTTTATATCATGCCCATGAAACATGCCTCTGAAGCCTTGGGGGGTTCGCACTTGCCTTTCTCTCTGTCTGGAATACCTCCCCATGCTACCTCCATGGCCCTCTTCCCTCTGCTTTTCCCATCTCTGTTCGGGTGTCACGTTTTTAGTTATTCCTTCCTGACCACTCAGTATAAAGTAGCCCACACCTCTGTGTTATCACACTCCCTCTTGCCTGCTGTATCTGCTCGCCATGATAGTGTACATGGATTTCTTAATCTGTGCTTTATCTTTCACCCTCCCACGGGAATATACACTCCTTGAGAGCAAGGATGCCATTTTCCTCTGCTGTTTCCTCAGTACCTAGAAAAGTGCCTGGCACGTAGCAGCTGTTCAACAAATATTTGTTGTGTGAATTATCTCATTTTACAGATAAGGAATCTGAGGCTCTAAGGGAGTAAATCTTTAGCTTCAGGGGCCACAACAGGCAAGAGGAGGAACAGAGTCATGAGCTGAGGCAGTCTCAGATCCTGCCTGATCCTTCCCTCTTTTCCCCATTCAGTGAATCCTAAGGCAATTGAGCTGTTTGAACAGTACCCTTATCCATACCCTGTCCAGTCAGGGCCTTCCAGACCCAGGTAGAAAGACCTGGTCCCCTCTGCCATGCTCCCAGTGGTGCCCTTTCCCCTTCACCCACGACAACCCCCATCCAGGGAGACGCATCTCTGCTTCCACCCAAATTCCCCCTCTTTCTAGTTCATCCAAGTCATCTCTCTTCCCACCACACTGTTTACACTTGTGGGTCTGTGTTGATGCATATAACAGCCCCCTCAGTCATTGCTTAGCCATGATACTTTGCAGGGGTAATTTTCCATCCCTCTGTTTATATTTTTGCTTCTCCTTCATGTGCTCCCCATCACATTTCTTAAGAGCAAAGGAAGACATGTTCAGTCATACAAGCAATAACACTGTTATAATTAAGATGGGAACATTTTGCCAAAAGGAGGATTTAGTTGTGATTTGTTGAATGCCTTCCCGAGCACATTATTTGAGAGCAAATTCACGGCACTTTCATGAGACTTCCTGAACAGGGAAGTCCTCTGAGCCTGCTGTCTCGATAGGCTTTGTGTCAGCTTTGTGGGGTCAGGATCGGGCATGAAGGATGGATATTTAGCAAGGCCTGGTTGCTGAAAAAGCTTAAAAGGAACCTCCAGGGACTATCTAGGAAGATCTCCCATGATCTGTTCTCTGATTTTGTGTCTTCTTTTGTGGTTAGCCATTGCTTTTGGTACAGTATGGGACTTAGTACCCTGTGCCTCAAGGTAAGAACACACTTCCAGCCCAGCTTTGGTTTAATGTTCACTATGAGAGACTCGAGTAAAATCTCACACTCTGCCTGGGATTCACTGCCTTTCCCATATCCTGGTATTGGACACGCAAACTGGACAGAGTAACTGCCTTTTCCCCTAGTGATTAAGGGAAAAGGTGTCCAGTATCTGAATTTGGTAGAGCTGAATTTGGATGTGAACTGTACCCACAAGGCATCTTTCCTTGCAGTCCTAGCCTCGACACCTTTAGAATTTACATTCTGCTTGGCAGGGTGGGGATGTCAGCAGTGGAGACAGGGTGAGAGGAGCACCCATGGGTCCTGAACCTGTCTGCCTTCAGCAGTATCTCCTGTGCTCTGCAGCTCTGCCGTGTGCCTGAGGGGCTGCCCATTTTCAGGTTGCATTTACCAGCTTCCTGGATGCTCTGGATTCCAGTGGGGTTGAGCCAGTGGGAGGCACTGGATGGAGATGGGAGGGAGGGAGAGAGGACAAGAGAAGCCATGTTATTTCTCCTTTGCCTACCCAGCCCAGGAGGTTTCTCCAGTAGCAGCTGCCTCTCTTCTTGGATTCCAGACCCCACTAGACAGGTGTGCTGTGGCTCCAGCTTCTGTCTGGTGACGCTGGCCCCTGGTTCAGCTGACTCCAACTCTTCCCTCTCCAGGTAGCTGGGTTCTGCTGCTACCTGCCCACCCCTCCCCCCACAGACTCCCTGCCTCTGCTCTGCCTTGCTGTCCCCTGCCAGGCCTCTCAGTTCCTTCATCCCCTGGGTAACTGATTTGCTGTACTGAATTGCTTGTTTTAGAAACTCGTATATGGTTTTCATTCTTCTTGGTTGGATACTGACTGATAGTGAGGGATTTGTCTTAGAAGTAAAGCTGCGTGAGCATTTTTTCTGGGTAAGTTCTCATTTTCCCTTAATCATTATAAGACACAGTAAACACGAGCTCATCAGCATAAGGCTACAGAGTTGTATAAATGTGTGCTTTTTTTTCACACCAGAGTTTGGTGAAGCAAAATACCTAAAGGTCTTTTAAAAGTAAAGAGGTTTTAAGAGTAAAAAAATTTAAGAAGAAGAAACAAAAAGAAGTAAAGATGGCTAGGTCTCTCGTTTGCTCCTCTTTCTTTTGCAATCAGTCTGTCTCGCTCTGTGAGTTGACTATGCTGCAGACTTTTCTTTACCTCCAGCCTTTGGCTTGTCGGGTTTGAGGCTAGGGGCAGGGAGAGAGAGTTCAGCCCAGCAGGCAGCAAACCCTCTATGCAAACACGATGTGTGAACATTGTGTGCTTGGGGGAATTGGGATTATTCAGCTGAGAAGACACGAAATCTCCTCCCCTTATTTGGGCTTTGGGATCTGACTTCATTGGAAGCTGAAATGTAAGAGAAAGAAGAAAAGGGGAAGGAGTGGCACAAAGGAGAGGGGAGTAGAAGGTCAGACCTGGCACGTTCTCCCTCGAAGAGGGAAAGGATTTCTTTATTAGGAAAGCAGTTCTGTGTTGAGACCTGGATGCCTTGTTCATGCTCAGGTGTGAAGTGGGCTTAGGAAATGAGTTTAGCTTGCCTCTGTGCTTTTACAAATGTGTTGGTTGCTCAGCAAATTTAGTACAGAAACATTTTAGGTAAGCAGAAAAGAAAACTATATTTAAAAATTGTTTTAACAGAAAGTCAGAGTACGAGATTAAGAATGAAAAAAAGGGAAATTCTATGTTCTAGGCTTTAAGAGCGAGAGTCACACACATTAATTCAGACCAGCTGGCGTGATCTCACAGGGACCCCATGGGCCAGAGCTGCTATTCCTCCACAGAGAGCACATTTCCCCTAGAAATGTGTACTCAGGTGCAGCTGAAGGGTCTGAGGTCATGGCTGCAGCTCTGGCCAAGTTCCTCCCAGGCTGAAGCCTCTACTTCCTCTAGTGTCCGTCCATTGGTCTAAAGCCATCCTTTAGAGATCAGAGCCAGACCATGAGCAAACCAAACGTGCATGAAGACAACATCAATTATCCTTGGAGACCAGCAGGCTCTGTTCATCCAGACATTGTCCTTCCTTTTAAAGAAGTTAAATGCCTCTTTTTTCCTCTTTCTTCTTCCATGACCTCTGGGAGCTTGGGCAGTAAATTTCTCTGGGACAAGTTGTGAGGAACCTCTTCAAAGAAGCAGAGATGAGACAAACTGTTCCTCAGTTCACTCTCTACCCCTCCTGCCCTCACAATGCTCAGATGGGCCCTAGATTCATTCAGAAGGCAGGGTGTTGTGCTTCCTGAAAGGGCCAATACCCCTAATGTGGAACCCATGTCATAAAAAGGAAGGGCAGAAAGAGAGAAGAAATAAAAGGAAAAAGGGTGTCTTGAGGGGCGTACGTGATAGACCCCTGTGCTTGGAAGAGACTAGGAACATTCTACTGATTGGTTCACTGCATGTGCTCAAACAGTATTCATTTTTCTGAGTTTGCCAGGTGATTGTAAGGGCTGGGTTCAGGTTCTTTTGTTCACTATTACGTGTCTCGCTGAATGCAATGGCTGGGACGGAGAGGGGAAGTCTGGGTCTTCACCAGGATGCCAGAAATAGAGCAAACAAAGCATTTGTTATTTGCAAAAGGTTCACAAAACCTGAAAAATAATATGTGTTGGTACTGGTGGAAAAGTAAGGGAATATCTCTTAAGCACCTGCTATGCTCCGAGTCTTGTGATTTGACCTGCATGGCTTTTAGATAGGTGGATAATCAGGGCTGCCTTTTTCTTTGGGGCTACAGCCACCACTGAAGATGTAAAGAACCTTGTTGTTCTAAAAGGATCAGAGAGAGGCTCAAGGCAACCTTTGCACACTGAAATAAATGCCAGCCAACTTAAATTAGCAAAGCTGGAACTGTGGCAGAGTAACTAGCCCATGTCTGAGCAAGAGGGAAAGAAAGGGCCTACTGTGTGCTAGGCAATGGTTCCAAAGTAGAAGTAGGGGCCTAGTGTGGCCATGTCTTCTGATATTTCAAGAAATGCCAGAGTTGATATTTATGTGAAAGATTCTGATTTTATATGTGGATGACCAGTGTAAAAACTAACAAACACAGTTAACAAACATGTTTTAATGCTTGCAGACAGGATCCTTCCTGCCAATGTTTGGCTTTTGTCTTCAATGGAATTTGGATTGCCCATAACAAGCCACCCTGAGCAAAACTTCTTTTCTGCCTTTCTTTTATGTTGTTTTACATGGAATGTAGAGGGATTTTTCTGGAATTTTTGGAATGGGGAAGCTAGTGACAATGGTGGTGCTGAGATTCCTGTTAATTTCTTGGCTTTTTCCCAATTCCCTGAGGGACCTCATTTCTTTTGGGTCCTCCATAGCATCTGCCACGTAGCTGGGCACAGAGAGGGCCCACACTTGGTACATGTTGATGAAATAAATGTGACTTTCTTCTGAGTCTAGCTGAATGGAGAACTGAAATGTTAGGGTGGGTGAAAGTTACCTAAACTGTTTGCACCAAATTTTGCTATGTTCTTTGTCTACAGTTCTGTGAGATGTGTGTTAGATATCTATTGCTATATAAAAAATTACCCCAACACATATCGATTTAAAGTAACAAACATTTATTATTGCACATGTCTGTGGGTCAGGAATCCAAGTACCTCTTAGCTGGTACTCTCATGAGGCTGCAAAGGAAATATCATTTGGGGCTGCAGTTTCATCTGAAGGATCCACTCTAAACTCACTCACATGGTTATGGGCAGGATTCAGTTCCTCACCCACTAGTGGACTGAGGGCCTCAGTTCCTCACTGATTGTTGACAGGATTCTCCTTTCATTCTTTGCCATGGGGCAGCTCCTAACATGGGATCTGATTTCCATTAGAGCAAACCATCAAAGGAAAGCACTGTAAGACAGAAGCTGCAGTGTTTTAGTAACTTAATCTCAGAAGTGACCTCCCGTCACTGCTTCTATATCATATTCTGTTATATTCTGTCATTAAAGGAGACCATCTCACACTCAAGGGGAGAGACCATGCAAGCCATAGGGCTGTCATGGCAACAGAACCATGCAGATGATGCCTTGAGCCTTCCTTCTTCATATTTCTTAGACTTCCTTTCTGACCTAGAGGAACCACAAGGCCTTGGGATTTGTCATCCCGTCCATTCCCAAGAAATGACAGGAATGAAGGAATTTTTAAAAATTCAACTCATTTCAATACAAAAAAAATGAGAGAAGTGAGTAAATTTTAGAACTGAAATTCTGGTAGGTTTTTGGGGAGACATGAGAAGGGCCGTGTTCCTGAGTAGGAACCAGAGATTGAGTCAATTGGACATGAAAGTTTTTCTTCTCATGTCCTGATCTTGGCTCTGTAGTGACCAAGCATCCAAGAAGTGGGAAATACAATGTTTTTATAGTGGTTTCTCTGTTGTATTAATAACTCAGGCATCAGCCGGTGGGCAAAGCTAAGTGGAGGTTTGAACCCCAGACAGGTTCTCCATTGGCTAAACCCCATAGACACGAATAAGGAGTAATGCCAGGAATCAGCATCCAGAGATATTAACTTATAAATCTGAGGTTATTCCAAAAAGCAAGTGAATAGGAGCACCCTTGCCTGAGATGGACACCAATACCAAGTTCCAGAGAGTCATTTCAGACAGAAAGGAAACCTTGATTACCAGAGGTTCAAGGGATAGGCATGCAGTAAGTCCAAACAGACAGAAAGAAGGCCTCAGGGAGAATCTGGCAGAGGCTGCATTCGAGGTCAAGGGCAGGGCATCCCAGCTGCTGATGAGACTGGGCTCCAAGGAAGTCTCCCTGAGGGGACTGGAAAACAATCCTGGGCCTTCATCACTGAGGACTGAGACAAGAACACTAGGGCTTAAGACAGGCTCGGTCAAGAAATCAGCAAAAACCTGATTAATGGGGAACAAGAGATCCACAGTCAGGCTGGATCAGTAGCAAGACAGCAGGAGTAGACAAAAAGTTGACCACTGCCAGAAACCAAGATTGGTCTCTGAGTCTGGCATGGGGCTGAGACTACTTGTTGAGATCAGGCAGTCTCACTTGCCAGGGGTAGAGTCATGCTGGAAGTGGAGCCAGGACAGACATTAAACCCTGGCTACCCTGTGACCAATTGCACTCCATACCCTCTGGTACCCCATGGGAAAATCAGACAAGTGCTGTTCCAAGAGGCAATTAGGTTTCATGATTTCCTCCCCCGGCCGGACATCAGCATGAAATTGGGGGCTTGGCTTCCAAGCCCGTATTCTTCCTCCTCGCGAAGGGCAGGGTGAGACAAAGGACACCACAGGCCAGAGCAATCCTCTGCTTCCAGACAGGCCCTGGAAGAGGAGTGAGGGTGAGGGTGACCCACACGGCCTTTTCTGCCTCTTCAACCGCTACTCTCCCAGCCTGGGAAGGTTCTTTCCCCATTTCTGCCAAGCCACATTCTCCACAGGACTCATTTAGCTCTACTTTTGACTTTTCCAGGAATATGCCCAAATCTCCTTTCCTCATCCCCCCCACCTCCTCCTCACCACCCACAGCCCCCTCCGCCACCACCACATACAACATTTGGCTTTTACTCATGCTGGTTTCTAATTATGCATGCTAATTTATGTCCTTTCCTCTTTTCCTGACCTGCCTGTATTTTCCTACTCATCCTTTGTCCTCCACTACCAAAAAATGGAACACTCCCCTTGGACAGGGTCAGGGTTTTTCCTGCCCCAGTGCCTAAAGCTGGACCCTGCCCCAGTGACTTCTCTAGTAACAGGGTGTAAGGGACTCCCTGGTTGAAGAGAAGGAAAACCTCAAAGTGCCTTTCAGGTCTCTTCGATGAGCTTGATTCGTGTTAAATTTGGGGGCTCAGGAGTTTTTGCCTATTTGTGACACTTACTACTCCTACCCCTCCCAACATTTGTGCTTTATCAAAACAACTAAATTAGGAGCAGCTTGAGGATAGGGGGCAGGACACAGATATTATCTGTATTGCCTGTAGAAACTAGCACAGTACAGGCACCCCCTAAGTCCAAAAAAAGTTCTTGCTGACCCAAATGGAATTTTCCTGAAGTGAGTGCTTTGTGTCTATCTTTAGAAACTGGACTTCCCTGATAAAACAATCAGGACCTTTGGTTGAATTTTCCACCGTTTAACTGGCTATGTTGGGGTTATGTAGAAACAACCTTTAAGAACATAATGACCCTTAAAATATCCATCCCTGAAGTCAGGTTTGGTCACTAGTCTCTGAACAGATGACTGTTTTCATGCTATGCTTTGCTCCTGTCCTTTCTGGGTAGGGGAGGATTTTTGGGGACAGTTTGACTCTGGTTATCTGCAAAGTTGAGTTATGAGACCAGACCTTTTAAACTTTGCCTCTTGCAAGTTGATCCTGTAATAAATCGACATGATGAAAAACACCAAAGCAACCAGGGAAATCTCACTAAGGCAAGAAAACTATCACACAAGTCCTCAAAATCTTTCCTGAGATCCACTAAGGGTTGATGCTGCTGATCTGACACTGGGGCACAGCCTAGGAGGTCTTGCTGTCTCTGATTGCACATGTCTCCAGCTTACAGCTCACAGGCCAGCTTTGTTTTCGAATAGATTGTGTTGGAGAAAGGGAGACGGCTGAGATAGAGCTGAGAATCCCCAGCAATGCCATCCCTGGCTTTTGTCCCATCTGAATGCCTCACTCTTTCATGTGAGCAAGGCATGGGTCCTGCTGTTTGAGTTGGCTTTGCCCTGCTCCGTGATTTCAGTTCCTTGTCCCTCCAGTATGTGGGCTCATTTCCGTCCTCTGAGCACTATTGTTTTTCTGACTTGAACAGTCATCCAGAAAACCTCGGTAATAAGGCCTTTGTATCACTATTTACTTTGCTAATTACATATGTCTTTCCCATCCCCAATGCTTGAAGACATCACATTTCAGTTGAAATCACGGCAGAGGGAAAAGCAAGGGCAACAACAACAAACCGCTTCACTCCTCTGGGTGGAAACACGCAATTGTACCGAGAGGGATAAGGAAAAAACTGCTCATATTTGGAAAAAGAAGTTGGAACAAGGGCGTGAAAGCAGGCGGGCTACTTCAGCATCTGATGCCAGGAATATGAGAGAGCAGCCCAGTGTTTTCATTCAAAAAGGAAGGCTCTGAGGCCAGGACCAGGAGGGATCTTTAATTATGGAGTTCCCAGTCACAATGGCATGAAGCAGGACAACGCAGAGAGGCTAAGGGGGTGATTCAGTGGGTCCTTTACCTACAAAAATGATGGAAATTCCAACATCAGCTGGGCAAGTGGCCCTGTTGAGAACTCCTGGACTCGCCATGACTAAAACACTCTGTTACATTTCCTAGTTGACAGCTACAGTTCTTGCCTCCTAGCAAGCAATAGAACAGCACCTTTACTCTCCTTTGAGAAACTATTCCTTTCCCATTCTCAGGACCTGTGAGGATCAAGGGAGTTCACATAATCCAGATCTGGCCAATCAGCCCATCTCATGCTGCTGGCTACACTAACTGATTTAGGGATAGGTAAAGTACTCAGATTTGTTCATTGAACATTTAGCCTGGAATTTTGGTGATGGGAGGTGTAGCGGGTAAACTCTTGATGATATCATTTGTGTACCTGCGTCTGGCCATGCCAGAACTTTTCAATTACATGACCCAGTGAATTTTCTTATTCATTTAAATGTTTGAGTTGAGTTTTTTCTCTTGTAACTAAAAGGGTGACATGTGTTTATATTAAGTGCAGGTCACTAATATAGTCTATTTGTTCCCTCAAGCTGGTTCTACTTCTCTCAAATAGCACTGACTAGATAGTAAGTACTCCATACCTGCAGGATACATAAAAGAGCAAATGAATGAGGAGCAGGAGATATGGTGGCTGACGGTTGGACTATAATTTTTTCTTGGTTCCTCTGACTTTATTTTGGCTGTGATCTAGGAAGTGAAATCCAGGTCCTTCTAAACCCCAATTTAGTTGGGGCTCCTGAGGGAGATTTTCAGATCTCAAATGATCTTCTGTAAGTTTAAGGGAGGGTAGGTGGTCCCTGTACGCTCTCTGTGAGAATTCCCTTGGAGTACTGGTTTCAGGATGTACAGCCAAACAGGGTTAGGGAGGGCCAATGGTTTTCTGTGAATGCTATTGAAGACACTAGATGGAAGCAATTCTCACCGAAACTCTTTTTTGCTATCGTCTTTCAGGGGCTAAGCAGACACTAGAACCAATGATCCCTGAACTGGGAGGAATGGGTGGCCTTGGCTGTGATTTTTGGATGTGTTGCACATTTCAAGATGACAATATCGTTTTAAATTAACCTGTTGGAGTGCGCTTTTCCTGAAGAACATTACCCTGATGTCTGAGTAAGGGCAGCGCAGGAGGTCCTTCAACTTATGGGACTGATTATGTTCCAAAGGTCATTCCTCAGTCTGGGTGTTTCCACAAGATAATGAACTCCAAAATATTCCAAGGTGCAATATTGTAAATGGTTCTTAGCTTACTAAGATAACACATTGCTTCTCAGTGAAGCCTTCTTTGCTTACCCTGATCAAGAGTAACTTTTCTTTCCTCTTATATGTTACACAAATATTACATGAGTTTAAAAAAAATTTTTAAATCTTATACTGAAGAAATTGTATAGAATATCCAGGTGTGTTGAACTTATTGCTCTCATTAGATGTTAATAAATGGAAAGAGAGACCACAATTTGCACATTGTTCCAGCTCTCTCTCATTCTGCTTCATTTTCTATTGTCTCCCGCCAGGCATCTCTGCTAACTCATCTTGCCTGAGGCCCCCTGCACCATGTCTTACTGGGCTGCCTGGCTTAGTTTGGAAGCCCAGCACCACCTTCCCTTGGTGGCTTTTAGCAACAATCCCTGATACAGAAATTCTGACTGATCCAACTATTACTTTGAGTCAGGTCACAAGTTTCCCTCCAGCTAACTGATGGATGGACTGTCCTTAGCTCAGGGGTCCACTCTTGTTCAATCAGATGCATTTTGGGGGCAGTGTCAGAAGGCATAAAACACAGGCACTTGAAGAACAGGGAATTGAGGTAGAGAGTTCCTAGAAGACAGAGCAGAGAGATAAAATGAAATATTCTAGTAAAGTATTAATATTTGTGGCTGGATATGGTCTCTTTTCTTTCTTTTTTTTCTTCTTTCTTTCTTTCTTTCTTTCTTTCTTTCTTTCTTTCTTTCTCTCTTCTTTCCTTTTCTTTTTTTGGAGATGGAGTCTTTCTCTGTCCCCCAGACTGGAGTGCAATGGCAAAATCTCTGCTCACTGCAACCTCCACCTCCTGGGTTCAAGCGATTCTCATGCCTCAGCCTCCCTAGTAGCTGAGATTACAGGTGCCCACCACCATACCTGGCTAATTTTTGTATTTTTCCTGGAGACAGGGTTTCAACATATTGGCCAGGCTGGTCTTGAACTCCTAGCCTCAAGTGATCTGCCCGCCTTAGATATGGTCTTAACTAGAAATGAAGAGATCTGAGTTCCAATTCAGCATTTATCACATGTACCCTCTCTGGTCCCAAGAAAAACAAGTGACTTCTCCAATCTTCAAATTTTTTCACATGAGGAATAAAGAGTACTGATCACCATATCTCTGTACCTCCTTCCAGCTCTAAGACTTCCAGGACTCACCCAGAACCAAATTCATCCCCACAGAGTGGTGGCAGGGCCGTGTTGCCATGGTGACAGCCTCTTTCGGGAAAGAGGGGTTGTCAAACACCTTGAGCAGTGCAGAGACATCATCCTTCCTTAGGAGAGCTCCTGATAAGAAACCACTAGCAACTCCCCATTGACTTCTCCATCATTCACTCTTTCCTTCTTTATTTTTCCTTAGAGTAGCTCTTCCTGTTATCCATAATGAAAGAAGATTTTAGGATCTTCCAGCCTAAATCCAGGTGTCCCCAGATTTTATACGCCCTTGGAGAAAGTGTACTTTATCTGCTCTTTTTACACAGCTTCCCCCCATTTTGGCCATTACTGAAAGGAAGATCCTAGAAGCCAGGCTTCTTGGAAGATGCTGGGGCTACAGCATTGACAGGAAAACCTGGCACCTAGAAAGGCAAGTCAGTTCTTCCCATGCAGTGGCTTTGGGGACTGTAATTTAACAAAGCTCTTTTGTACTTGGTGATCTCCCTTCCACTTTTTTCTTGCACTGATACTAATTAAGTTGAAGCAATTGTTATCATCGTCTTAGGATTATAGTTAAAATACCCCTCAAATTGTTTCCACATGGAATGGGCCCTTGTCCTGTTCTAGTCTTGCTGAAGGAAGTCTTCATGGAATCACAGGACTCAACAAATATTTCTCATGAAAACCTCTCTCCTTTAGGTAACAGTGGCATAGAAATTATTATGTTCTGCTGTCTGGCCCGTATCAGAACAGCACACCTCTCAATTTATAAAAGCAGACATTTCCCCTCCTCCTCGGAAAAATATGTCTCTTGGTCACTTGAGTCTAGCGTCTGAATCACATAATGCTATTAAGGGGATGATCATAACCTTGTTTTGCTTTTGATTTAGGTCACATCTTCTTTTTCTGATCTCTGTTAAGGTGGAAGGGCCATTTATTATGCTTACAAAATTCTCAAGGCTGGGACTACAGTATGCTCTGGTTTCTAAGCTATACACATGCAGGTAGAGGCATCAATTTAATTGCCAGTGATCTCAGCCCTAACACTGTTCCCTGAGTTTCTTTGGTGCTTCATGGCAAGCAACTGAGTTATGCATGAAAATTTCTCTTCTAGGCAATCCAAACCTACAGAGGGAGGATTTGGTTTACTGCAGCTGCCGAGTGCTTCCAGTGGCACACATTCCCTCTTGTTAATAGCCACCTGGCCCATAATGGTTTGCGTGGACAACAGCTACTTCCTTCAGGGGTCCCTTGCCTGGTAAATTTATGCCTCCAGGAGCTTTCTGGGTAAAGGCGGTCACAAATCACAGTGGTATCTTTGAATGGCATGACCCGTGGAAGGGCTGACACTGTCCCTGATTTTTCCACTGTAAGTGCTACAATAAGGGACTAGGTTGCCAGGAAATAAGTGGATGGGCTGGCTGACTAAGCCTAGGGGCAGGGACTGGGGGTGAGCATTGTCTCTGCTTCCGCTCCACCCTGCAGTTCTGAGCTGAATAGATAATATTGTCTCTGGCAAAGCAAAGTATACGACTTCAGAGAATCTTAAAGATCCAGTTCACCTTCTCCTTGTACTTATATGGTTCTGAGAGCCAGAGAGGGGAAGTGACCTTCCCAGAATGTGAATGTGACAGAACCTAGCTTATAGTTCATGTCCAACTTGAATGTAAAGTTCTATGATACTGCGCTGTCCTCTACCTCACAATGCTTGTTCCCAAGGGAGAGGAGGTTCACAGGCACAAAGCATTTCCAGAAAGACTCTCTCAAGCTGTTGACTCTTGAATGACAACAATTAACGTTCAACCTGGCTTTCCCCTCAACATGCACTGCATAGATGCCTGCAGGTCTACGATGCTAAGACCAAGTTTGGGGTGCATTTTCACAACTCTCTCTGTTGTCATCCTTCCCTCTTCTCTGGTCATCCTTCCTCAGGGATAGGTCTATTCCAATGTGGAGAAAAACAATTCTCAGTGGTACGGGCATTGGAATTGTATGGGCAGGGCGCTAGGCCAACTTTGCCTCCTCACAGTTTTGCTAAGCATTGAACAGAATGTTCACTCTGACTTCACCTTCCCTTCCATCCCTCCCCTACATTTGCTAGTGTCTATGGAGTTGATATGGTGAGACCTCATCAGTTTTTTTTTCTGTCTGTCTCTTGAAATATGGGACCTATCTTCAAGGAAATCCTTACCTAGCCCTTTCTTTTCCAGACCTTGCCAAACAGCAGTAGAAGAGGGGTTAGGAAATACAAGAGGGAACCTTAAACAGGGCAGAACTGGAAGGAGTCTTAAATAATGCCTAACCCAACTCTATATTCTGATAGGAAACTGAGATCCTGAGACACCATCCAAATTCTGATGTAATCAGCAGGACTTAATATGCCACTTTGAGCACAGAACCAAGTATTTTAGGAGTAAGAGAGGCTATTTGTTTCTAGCACAGGCTGAGATGAGGAAGGTACCATCCACATGAGAAGACTGGATTTTTTAAGTGACCATAGCCACATTTTGATAAATTCTCTCATTTTCTCTGTCATCATACTGTCATTTTTCCTACCACAAATGCGTTGAGGTAAAAACCAGGTATAGGTCAATGGATGGCACCAAGAAAAAGAAAAGTTGGGACAGGTTCAGTGGCTCATGCCTGTAATCCAAGCACTTTGGGAGGCCGAGGTGGGTAGATCACCTGAGGTCGGGAGTTCGATACCAGCCTGACCAATGTGGAGAAACCCCATCTCTGCTAAAAATATAAAATTAACTGGGTGTGTGGCGCATGACTGTAATCCCAGCTACTCAGGAGGCTGAGGCAAGAGAATCTCTTGAACCCAGGAGGTGGAGGTTGTGGTGAGCTGAGATCGTGCCACTGCACTCCAGCCTGGGCCACAAGAGTGAAACTCAGTCTCAAAAAAAAAAAAAAAAAAAAAAAAGAAAGAAAGAAAGAAAAAGAAAAGTTATAATTCTTAATGCTCTTTAGTTTGAAAACTTTTTTATTTCTTTATTTTGATGGAGGAGTAGTGTAGGCCCAGCTAAGAGTTGCCATACAAACCTGTGGTTCTCAGCACGTGAGTCAGCTGAGACAGGAACATTAGTTTCCTTGATGTGTCAGCATCTCTTCCAAAGGAGGGTATTAGTTCATGGGCTGGCATTGCTATCACAGAGAAGGCTCTGGCAGCACCTGATTGGCTGGGCCAAGCTTTTCCCAGTTGGCATCTGGGCATCTTCCTAGAAGTGGGTCACTCACACAGCAGTGATTTGGCCTTCTGTTGAGATAAAGATGCCTAATTCGAGGCAGAAAGTCAATTTGTTATTTTGCCTAAAGAAATGTAACTACCAAGCAGGCTAGTATTTCCATCTTGGCATAACCAGGAAATCTTTACTAATAATTTATGATGTGGTCACCTTGTTTTAGGCATTATGGAAGATGGAAAGGTATACAAACAATGGCGTCCTGCAAAAAGAACTGGACATTTTTTTTTGTAGCAATGGGGAGATTAAAAGCCCAAGGGTCAAATGGTAATTATAGAAGGAGATTCATTTAAAGAATGTCATAAGGAAATAGAAAATAAAAGAGACATAGTAGGAAACCATTGGGTTCTAGCTGATTCATGGAAAATGTGAGGTTATGGCTTTAAGAGTAAGTAAACCATTGGTGACTATGGTTGCAGAGGTTAGGACAGAGAAAGGTAGAACAACAGGCAATCGTCTGCCAGATAAGATCAGGCTGGGTGAATGCAAAGAGGGAGAGGACAATTTTGTCTTCTAACTCTGTGAAGCTGGAGCCTTATCTTAGGAGTCCATCGGCCCTGCAGGCTCTATCACCAGCCAGTGTAAGGTTAGAACAACAAGACTTCCCTAGGCAAATCAATGTGATGACTTACACAAACAGCCATCACTGGGGCTTCCTCTACTTCTAATCTCTTCCTCAGTTTCCCAGTTCTTTTGGAACATCACTGGGATCTGTGCCTAAAGGCTGGCCTGGTGCAGTTGGGTGAAGAGTTCTACCTTAAGTGTAGGGTAGAGTTGTTGTGAGTGCTCCCCTACAGACAATAAATGAAAGAGGCTCCAAGGGAGAAGGGGGTATCACTAATTCTTCACCTTTTCTTCTAAGGCCAGGGTCAGCGGCTCAAATAAACATGGTGCCCCACAGAGATGGCCTATAGCCAAGTGCCTCCCAGTGGCTTGACTCAAAGTCACCTGGACAGGCCTGGTGGAAACGCAGGATGGCCCAGCCCTTTCCTAATAGGTTTTCCAGAGTTGATCCATCATTCTGCCCAGAAAAGGGGAGAATGAAAAATACATCAGGAGCCCCTTGACGGTGACTTGTGCTTCCCTGGAAATGCAAACAGCTAAAGGAGAAAACGACACAGCTAGGGTGGTAGGGGGCACTGGCAGTCAACACATTTCTGGGTTCAAATGCGAGGGTGAGATACTGGCATGGAGGAAACTGGCACCCACCATTTCCAGGCAGGACTTTCTGGGCACTGGGCAAGGCCCATGGCTTTGGGAGCTGCCCCAAGCTGGCGGTTGTGCCAGTGCTTCATTCACCCTGTGAAATGTATTAATTAGTGAGTGGTTTTGGCTCAGAGAGAGTTGCTGTGGCTTCAGATGGATATAGCAGAAAAAGGCAAATCCAACTACAGGCGCCTCTGAGAAATCTCAGCTCTTGTGAGACCTGAGAAGGGCTTCCTTTAGAGAGAAGGCGAGACCCTGGCAAAGCTGAACGGAGAACATTCAGACAGTCACGCCAATTAGTATGAATCTCTTAGTCCAGTGCCACCGAAACACAAGTCTAAGCCTAACAGAATCTGTGCTGAGAATAAATAAGTGAGACTGTTGGAAACGGAACAAAAAACTTTGCAGATGGTGCTTCTTTAAGCTTCTGTGGTTCTCTTCTCTCACTCCTTTTTCGAAAATGGCTGCCAAAAACTTTTTGGTCTAGTTTAGCCATAGCACATCAGAGCTGGTAGATGCCTTCAAAACTGTGGTCTCCCTTTAATTGTCAGAGGGTAAGCTGAGGTCCAGAGAGGTGAATAGACTTTTCCGAAGCCCTGTGGCTGGCTTACTGGCTGGATTGAGGGAAGGTGGAACAGGTCTCTTCATTCCTGATTCAGGTTTTTTCTTCCATCCCACATCTGATGCAATAAACATTTCCAAATTTACCTGCCCAGCGGAGCGAAGAGCAGAGTGCTCCCCAGAATAAGTAGAAGAGCATCTCAGGGACTGCTGGTCTGAACACGCACTTCAAACATCACAGCTGCTGCCAAGCAGGCAGGCGCCTTACCCCCAGCCCCTCTCCCTCAGCCCTTCCTGGTTCTTGTGGACACTTCTCACATCACTCTGCCTTAACTTTTTCTCCCCCTAGAAAGAGATAACTTGCCTTGCATTCATGCTTACCTAACTCAGTCCAATTCAAGTACATAAATCCTGCTGGCAACCCTAGCAGAAGCTTTATGAGTAGGGAGTAAAGATTGAGAGCAAGGCAGGGAATTAATTTATAAGGAAGGAAAAAAATGGGAGAGGAGAGAAACAAAGAGAAGAATGCAAAGCAATTAATATTAATTGATGCTTAATATATGCCAGGCCCAGTCATCCTAGTTATTTCATTTAATCTTTAAAATAATCATCGCATTGTCATCCATGCATTTTCAGTTGCAGTTGCATGATTTAAGAAAGGCACACAGCCAGAAAGCGGCAGAGAGAAAATTGTATCCCGAGTGACAGCTCTATGGGCCCAGTGCTTCCCATTCTAACAAATAGTAGAAAGAGGGAAAGAGAGAAGAATCCCTTGGTAATAGGAAGAAGGTAGAGAGAGGCTGTGAAAGAGAGAAACGGGGCTTTGGAGGATCCTGGATTCTGATGCTGACCTCTGTGTCATTTCTGTATCCATTGTATGAACATTTATGGAAAGTTTACTATGAAGCAAATTGTTCTAGGCATGGGGGTTTCAGCTGGGCTTGAGAGAGCAGGCGGTGAGAGGAGTGCATCCATAGGATAGCCTGAGCTAACTGCAAGGCAGGGTGAGTCCTGCCAAGACAATAAAAGACGGTAACATGCCTCAGAGCCTGGGAAAATGAATGAATGGGGTCACCTTAGGAAGCTCATTAGGAGGGGCCTCCTTGAGGAGGTGATCTTTGGGTCGAGACCTGAGTCACCGGAGTTAGGGACATTTGCACATGGAGAATTTCTTGGAAATGGAGCAACAACGTCATCTGACCCTACTGTTGGGCCGATTAACTTGGGCAATGTCTCACCAAGGTAGAGGATGGTGACAGTTTCTCCTGGAATATGGGCCATGGCAGGGTGATGGGACAGTGTTTGTAAAAGAGTTAAAAGGAGTCATCAGTTCTAATGATGTCAATGATAAAATGCTACTCCATATGCAGCAGGCCATTTCCATGACGCAGCTCATAAGGAGTGGAGGGAGTGCTACCTTCCTCCAGAGGCAGCTCCAGGAAGCAGGAGCTGGTAACCTGGGGCTGCTCTGAAACCTTCAAAAGGGCAAATCATGTAGGAATCTCTGGCCCCTTTCTTTGCTGTAAAAGAAGATTCACTCAAGGTCAGGGGCCCTAAGGATGCCGGTGAATCACCCCAAAAACTCCAGCCAGCACCTAGAGGAAGACAATCCACAGAACTGGCCCCAACCTTTTGGCCTGTGGTTCCTTCTTGAAGTCATTCCTCTAAGAAGAATTTCTCATTCACAAAAGGAATTCTCTATTCTCTCTTTTCGGATGTCATGTAACCAATGTATGTTAAAGGTCAGTTGCATCAGTTCTCTTAAATGGCAATTAAGCTATTGTCTGAGCAAACCAGAGGCATCCGGAGTGCAAGCTTCATTCAAACCTAGGGACCTGGGAAAGGCTGGGAAAAGAAGAGCCATTAGGGCACCACGGGGGGAGGGCCGTGGCTTCAGGAAACGTGGGGAACACCCTGAACTGTAAAAGCAGATGTGTCAGCAGACAAAAGGGGTCATTTCACTGAAGCCTCAGTGAGGCAGAGAAATTTCAGACTTTTCCCATCACCTACTGGCAGGCTCTCCCTCCTTCTGTCCCCTCTCTCCCTCTCCTCACCCTTGTCTTTCTCTGCCTCATTACCTCACACTCTCCCTTTCTCTCCTGCATTATCTCACACACTCTCCTGCAGTTTCTCTCTCTCAGTTTTTCTTTTTCTCATCATGTTTCTTTTTCTTCTTTACTTTCTGTCCCTCTCCTTTACATCTCCTGGCTTTCACTCTCTACTCCCCCCACCCACTCCGTTCCCTCTCACATTCTCTTTTGGGGAGGGGGTGACTGACAAACTGGGGGTCTGACAAACTGGATTTAAATTTCAGCTCCACAACGTTCTCAGCTCTTGGTCTTGGAAACGTTCCCTTAGCTTCAGTTTTTCTCATCTGAAAATGAAAAAAATAATACCAAGCTCCAAGTATTGAGCTTGTAGGGAGGACTCAAACAGATAACATTTCTAAAATTCCTAACACTGTGCCTGGTCCATGACAGATGCTTGACTGGTGATGGCTTCCTTTCCCGGTGAGGTCCAGGCAGGTCGGTACAGTGCTCAGCATGCAGCAGGCATGCAACACAGCTTCACAAAATTCCACAGGGAGCCAGGAGCATCGCTTGAATTTTATTGATGACAAAATTGTGGTTCAAGGAAGTTGAAAGCACCCTGGTAAGACAGGTAATTTTTAAAAAGTCTATAGCTATTGAGATTACTATGTATCAATTCCCATTCTGTCTCTCTGATTTCTTCCCTGAACACCAATTTCCAAACCCCCAGCACTCTATGGTTTAAATGATAACCTATTCACCCAAATACTGTCCAGTATTTTTTTTCCTTTTGGGACAGGGTCATGCTCTGTCCCCAAGGATGGAGTGCAGTGGTACAATCACAGCTCACTGCACCCTCAACCTCCCAGGCTTAAGTGATCCTCCCACTTCACAGCCTCCCAAGTAGCTGGGACTACAGGCATGTGCCACCACACCCAGCTAATTTTTGAAATTTTTGGTGAAGACAGGATCTCACTATGTTGTTCAGGCTGGTCTCGAACTCATAAACTAAGTGATCCTTTCTTCTCAGCCTCCCAAAGTGCTGGGATGATTACAGGTGTGAGTCACTGCACCTGGCCATGTACAATTCTTGAAGAAGCTAAAACCCAGCTTTCTCCCTCAGTATAAGAAAACTCAGGACATGTTTGGACATCCCCTCCCATCTTCCCTCCCAGACTCCTCTTCTCCAGGCTGAACTAGCTCCTGCTGCATCTTTCTCAAAGAGTCTCTTACATCCTCATTGTGGTTTCTGCCCCAGTCCCCCATGCTTCTCTGAAGTTTAGAGTCAAAACGCCCTTTCTGGCTTTAAAGGTGAGACCTTCTCTAGCACCGTGTGTCTAAAACAGAGGGCAAACATAGATAGTACTTGGTATTTTACTTTAAAAAATTTTAATCTTGATTATATTTTGCAATGTTTATATTGTTGCACAATGCATGGAAGCATTAGTCACAATTTACATAGCTTATTTCATGGAGCTAAATTCTATGGTTTTTATAGCCATCGAGTGTCTTCTCCCAGAAATTGGAAAGATGCTCCATTTGCTGTAACACACACAACCTCCACCCTGTTCCTTTCCTTTGAAACCCAAACCATGATGGGTAATTGTGTGTTTATTTTGTGTTTAATGTTTATCTCCTCTCCCAGGCTCTAAGGCTTTAGGAGGGCAGGGATCACATCTGTTTGGTTCACTCAGATTTCATTATATATCCAGCATTCTATACTCTATAACTGCTTGGTCTCAACTCTGGCCACACGTTGTCATCAAGGGAGATAACAGAAAAGAAAAAAAAACAATAAACAAGCAAAATGTTTACTAATGTTCCTCCAGACCTTTTGAATCAATTGGTCTGGGTGGCACCTGGGGTCTATAGTCATGAAAATCCTGCCCGGGATTCTTGATCCGGGGTCTGCTGATCCTCTGCAGGTCAACTCGCTGTTCTGTTCAGTTTCCTGCTTGCCTTCTCTTGCTGGCTCCAGCTCCTGCGCCTGCACTGATGGCTTTGCCCGTTTCCTCACGTACCCACCGTGGCCTGACACCTTCCTTGGCCCACTCTAACACATTCTCCGTTGCTTTTAACGGCTGTTTACAGCATGCTACCTCCAGGACGTGGCTTCTGATGAAAACAGTCGAGACGCTCTGCCTCCGGTGTCATTCAGAGCCCAGCTCTCCTCCTTAAAATTCTTTTGTGCTATTTTCCACAAGCATGTACTTCTGTTGGCAGTGCCATAAGTGTGACTGATCTGGACCTTAAGCTCTTTGAACTTTGCTGTGCCCTGGATGCTAAGGTGGCAGGAACTGTCTCCATCCCCACAATTTGACCTGTGCAACCTGAAAGTAGGATGAGCATGTGTTCTGGTCAAACGTTAACGTGGGGCAAGGACGATGGAGAGTGTTTGAGTATCTGGCATGCTGCAGATTTCCAGAGATGCTGGAAAGACTGAGTACGGGAAAGGGGAGGGATTTCATGGCCTTTCCTGGCTTTGAGTATTTGAAGAACCTGCCTATGGAAGACCAAACCTGGGCCTGCCTCCCAAGAAACACACGGAGCTTAAAGGGTGGAAGCTATGTGGGGCAAATTCAGCTTCCTATGAGGAAGGTCTTCTAGTTGTTAGAGCTGTCTTCGTAGGCCAGGGAGGATTTTCCGGCATTAGTCATTTTCAAACCAATCTCTTGATTTTTGCCATATTCCTGTACCACTCATGCTTTACTTACCTAATTTTTTTATTTACCTAATCTTTTTTATTTACCTAATTTTTAACCTAATGTTTCCTTTGAAACCACTTTAAATTAACACACTCTGTTTCATTCATTCCTGTTTTTAAAAAGTACCTATGACAAAAGACATAAATAGACACTTCTCAAAAGAAGACATACAAGCGGCCAACAAACATACGGAAAAATGTTCATCATGACTAACCATCAGAAAAACGCAAGTCATAGTCACAGTGAGATGCCATCTCACACCAGTTAGAATGGCCATTATTAATAAGTCAAAACCAACAGGTGTTGGTGAGGCTGCAGAGAAAAGAGAATGCTTATACATTGTTGGGAATGTAAATTCGTTCAGCCACTGTGGAAAGGAGTTTGGAGATTTCTCAAAGAACTTAAATGGAACTACCATTTGACCCAGCAATCCCATTACTGGGTGTATACCTAAAAGAAACACATTGTTCAGCCAAAAGACACATGTGCTCACACGTTCATCACAGCACTATTCACAATAGTGAGATTCATGGAATCAACGTAGGTGCCTATCAGCGATAGATTGGACAAAGAAAATGTGGTATATCTACACCATGGAATATTATACAGCTATGGAAAAGAATGAAATCATGTCCTGTACAGCAACATGGATGCCGATGGAGGCCATTATCCAAAGCAAATGAACAAGAAAGAGAAAACCAAATACCACATGTTCTCACTTATAAGTGGGAACTAAACATCAGGTACTCGTGGACATAAGGATGGCAACAATAGGCCAGGCATGGTGCTCATGCCTGTAATCCCAGCACTGTGGGAGGCCAAGGTGGGAGAATCACTTGAGGTCAGGAGTTTGAGACCAGCCTGGCCAAAGTGGCGAAACCCTGTTTAGCCTCTACTAAAAATACAAAAATTAGCTAGCTGTGGTGGCACACACTTGTAATATAGACACTGGTAACATACCCAGAACATACCCAGGTGGCAACATACCCAATATATGCATGGTATACTCATGCAATATGCCCAGGTAACAAAAACCTACATTTGTACTGCCTGGTGTGTGTGGTTTGCAAACTGGTGTGTGTGGTGTGTGGTATGTATGGATGTGTGTGGTGTGTATGTGGGTAGCTGGTGTAACTGGGGTGTGGTATGTGTAGGTATGTGTGGTGTGTGAACTGATATGTGGTATGTATGATTGTGTGTGTTGTGTGTGGTGTGTGAACTGGTATGTGGTATGTGGTATGTATTGGTGCATATGGTGTGTGGACTTGTGTGTGTGGTGTGGTATGCATGGGTGTATGTGGTGTGTGAACTGTTATGTGTCGTGCATGTGGTGCATGAGGTGTGTATCATGTGTGTGGTGTGTGTGGCATGTGTGGCATGTGTGTGGTATGTGAACTGGTGTGTGGTATGTATAGAAGTGTGTGATGTGTGAACTGGTGTGTGTGGTTAGTGATGTGTGGTATGTATAGGTGTGTGTGTGGTATATGAACTGGTATGTATGCTGTGGTGGGGTGCAGTGTGTGTTGTATGTGGTATGTATGGGGGTGTGTGGTGTGTGTGGTGTGTCTTGGGAGTGAGGGTGCTTATCATGAGCAGGAGCTGCAGAAGCCCTCTGGGAAGAAGGCTTCACTGGGAGCTGAGATGACCCTGCTGGGCTCCCTCCTTCAGCAGATGCAGGGACAGGCCCACAGGCCTAAAGCTAATCAGAGGCAAATTCCCAAGCAGAATCTGCTTCTCCTGACCTCTGATTCAGCCCCTTTTTCTGATAATTTTATCCTTGTGATCCCAGCCTTGAGAATGCAAAAAACTATTCTCCACTTCAGCCTGACAGGAGTGTAGGCCATCCTGTCCAGGGGAGGCGAGAGTGCTGACCCGCTGGGCAGCCACTCCAAGGGCACAGTCCATGGGAGACACAGCTTCAGCCACCGCCGGGATGGTGGCGCTTCCTCAGGATCCTCCTCAGCCCCGTCCAGGAGTCCTCAGCTTTCTGCTCTCAGCCCCAAACCCAGATTCACTTTCCAGGGCCATTAATTCCTGAAGCAGCTGAGCCCCCTTTTGTCCTCCTTCCTTCCTGAAGGCTCTCAGCTCCTGGGCAGTGTCAGAATTTCACTTTGATCTCTTGTTCCCTGGGAGCCAGAATAGCTTAGCCTCTTCAAAAGGAGAGTTAGAAAGTGTGCTGTTCATCTAATAACAATTAACTCCTGATACTTGTCCAATCCTAATACAGGCCATATCGCTGGAGGCGACCCGAGTAGGAAGCACATTTTAGGACATCAGTAGAGGTAAAGATGAGAGCAATTTGCTCAGGCTTTTACTTGGGGTTATAAAGATCACTAGGCCACCAGGACCAGGGATGCCAGCCAACCTCTGGTTTCTTTCCAGCTTTCTCCAAACTAGGCCTCATTTTTCTCATTTTCCTACCCCTGGGCTCTATGATTTTGTGGTGCTGCTTTTATGTTTTCAAAAACACTCTGCATTCATTCATCAACTGCACTTTTCCTCATGCAATGCACACAGAACTGTAAGGACAAATGATAAAGCCCTTTCCCGCTTGGATCTTGTGTTTCTGGCCAGGTTCATTCAAAAGGCAATTGTTTGATGGTGATTAAGTATGTTTGTTTTGAATATTCACCTAAGTAAGAATGATCAATTGACACAACGCGTGGACTTCATGGGTGTCTCGGGAAAACTTGAAGCCACAGAAATATTCAATACATAAATGCCAAGGATCTCCCTCCTGTCAGTTAAGACCCTCATGATAGTCATTTGCTTATTTGCTCATTAATTCATTTAAAAGTGCTTTGTGAGCAAGTTAAGCATCAAGTGGCATGCTGGACATGGACACATAGATATGGAGTTTGTGATCTGGAGGGGAGGTGGAAACGAGAGGCTCACAGGCTGCTCTGAGCCCAGAACTTCTGAGTGGAGGTTTCACATAAAAATCAGAATTTCTGGCCGGGCGCAGTGGCTCACACCTGTAATCTCAGCACTTTGGGAGGCTGAGGTGGGCCAATCATGAGGTCAGGAGTTTGAGACCAGCCTGGCCAACGTGGTGAAACCCCGTCTCTACTAAAAAGACAAAAAATTAGCTGGGCGTGGTGACACATACCTGTAATCCCAGCTACTCGGGAGGCTGAGGCAGGAGAATCACTTGAGTCCGGGAGGCAGAGGTTGCAGTGAGCTGAGATCACGCCACTGCACTCCAGCCCTGGTGACAGAGCGAGACTCTCTCAAAAAAAAAAAATCAGAATTTCTGGCTTCTAGCCCCATTAGGGCCACCATTCCACTCACAGCCCCGAGTAAGGCTCCCCCATCAGCCCAGGCATGGACTCTTTGTCCCCATTCTCCTGACTGTCTCAGACCTAACTGGCTTCTCTCCTGCTTGTGACTTGCCTTTATGGGAATCTGAGGTCTTCCACATACTAAATGAAGCTGATGGGGACATTTGCCCAAATGAGAAAGCGATGGAAAGTTGTGACCATCAGAGGAAGATCAGAGATCAAGCCTTGTTGATGTAAAAGGAATTAAAGTTAAGAAACCATTTCCTGCAGCCAGAATTGTGAAAGCATACAACGGAGTACCAAAGGAAAATTACTGAAGACTCCTTGCCTGAAGAACCTTCAGGAAGGGGAGGCCAGCCATCTGATGTGATCACAGCGATGTCTTGCCCTGAGACCAGAAGCATTCTTCCCAGTTCCTTTCTGCCGGAGGATTCTTATTTTACGATCAATGCTGAGCTATGTGGATGAATGTTTGTGTGGACTTCTTTTAAAACTATATTGCTAAATAATCTAGCTCCCTGGTTCCATGGACGTTCTTTTTTTTTTTTTTTTTTTTGCACCCAGATAAGAAAATGACTTGAAAGATTTTTTTTTTTTAAAATAAAATGCAGTCAATGTTGTTCTGTGAGGGGGAAAGAAGTACTAGAGAATGAAGAGGGAACAGGAGATGAGGTGGTGACCAGTATGCCCTCATGGATAGATACTGAACAGGGGGAGGCAGGCATCTGCGTGGAGCAAGCCCTCTCTCTCTCTAGGACAAAGCAGGTTATGTCTTCATGCCAGTGGACTCTTCACATTCATTGAAAACAAATATGATTGGACTAATTTAGGGAAGCAATGTGGGCTGACCTGAAAGCCAAGTTCTTCAAGATAGGACTGTAAAATATTTCATGTGAGAGCCAGCTAATATCTGGATGGAAGAGGGAGGGCCAGGGAGACTGGGAGATTTTGAGGGGGTCAGGAGGTTTGAGGAATCCACAGTGGGATGAATTTCATGGCCAGTGGAATGAAATGAGGGCTATTCTGGATGGATGACCAAGGTCAGAGCAAGGCCCTCAATCTCTTGGGATAACACTGGGGTTTGAATATATATATAAAAAAATCCACAAGTATAAAAGAAGAAAGCAAAGGCCGGATGCGGTGGCCTGTAATTCCAGCACTTTGGGAGGCTGACAGATTGCCTGCAATCAGGAGCTCGTGACCAGTCTGGTCAACATGGTGAAACCCCGTCTCTATTAAAAATACAAAAAAATTAGCCAGGCATGGTGGTGCACACCTGTAATCCAGCTACTTGGGAGGCTGACTCATGGGAATTGCTTGACCCAGAGAGGTGGAGGTTGCAGTGAGCCAAGATTGTGCCACTGCATCAGAGCCTGGGCAAGAGAGTGACACTCCGTCTCAAAAGAAAAGAAGGAAGCAGAGAACAAGAATGTGTGTATGGGCCGTACAAGATTGGAATTGAACACATTTGTCATAGGCCATCTGCCTCCATGCTCTTGTCTCACGGAGATATTTATAATGAGCTTGAGTAGCTGCAACTGGATAGTCTGGCCTATATATGCTTTCCTTATAATTCTTTTTCCTCCCTTTCTTAGCTTAAACAAATTCACATAGAGGGAAGTGGATAAACTATGAGAAGAGTAAGCACTTGCCAAGGGTACCAGGGGTCACCAAATACATATTAAAAGAGGCTTGAGGAACCTAGGAAGAAGTGACTTAGATTTCAGCACATGCTATATAGTTTTCAGAGATTATTCCCTTTCTAGGTATTCCTGTGGGGCTGGCACCTCCTTGGCTGTCAGGGGCTGGTGAGTGGGACTCCCCAGCAAGACAGAGTGCACTCAGAACAGTGAGGCCTCAAGCACTTCCTGAAGCCCGGGGAAGGTGGTATTCATTTTTAAAGTTCATTTATTGTGCAGTTGTTGAAAGTGGGGCACAGAAATTTGGACCAATATGCCTAGGCCACATGGCTACTGATTGGGCCAGGGTAAACGTGGGTTTTTTTGTTGATGGAGAAGGTCTTTTCTGGGCCCAACACAAGGCAATGGATCTTCATTCTTAAGAAGTGCATTGAGAACCATCCTTGTGAAGTTTGAGGTCCCTGGTAGGCCAAGAGCTGGAGAAGATCTAAGACTCTGGGTTCTGTAGCTCCTCTTCTAGGTGACGGTCAGAACTTGAAAGCTGCTCTAGACTCTGGACAGGAATCCATGAGAATTGAGTGTTCAAAGCTTGGTGCTTTGACTTTTTTTTAACTTCCTGTAGACTGGATAAGAGGAAGGCATGAGGCCATAAACTGAGGCTGCTCTCAATTTATGGATTTATTGCTCCAAACCTCCCAATTTCCAACCCAGCAACCCAGTGCATCTTGGGAATTATAGCGGGTGTCCCAGGATGCAAAAATCACTCTGCTAGACCTAGAGGAGAAGACGCTGGCCTTTTCTAGCACGATCTTTAGTAAACAAATTCAGGAAATGTGGGTCCTGGTCAGAGCTGGTGCCACAGGTTGAGTGACTTCAGGCAGCAGACTCAGCCTCTTCAAGTCCAGCTTCATCAGTAATATCAGGGGGCTGAGACGGATGTTCTCTAAGCAACCTTCCAACCACAGTCTTTTATAATTCTGTGTTCTGTGACCCGTGTCTTCCTTGTAGAATCTTCAATCATGATCCTCATTCCTATTGCCTTTGTTCATATTAATAATGGCTTTCAATTATTATTCTTCAGATCATTCTTGGAACACACATATCAATGACAAGGACAGAAGCCAAGCATGTCATAAGCAGCTGTGGTTGAAACGGATATGCTATGGGGGCTGGTGTGGCAATCGCTAAATGTCCCCCCTCCACACACACACACACACACATATACCTGCCGGGCCCCAGGCAAGCCCAGCCTCAGGGCTCAGCCATGTGACTTTTTCTTCTGAGTCATTAGGAGTCTGGGATGAACCCAGGCTACAGGAGGAAGGCATTACTTTGTCATTTGGGGAAGAAGGGTCATGTGTCCTACTTTTGCTCAAGGGAGATGACAGCTCATTTTAACTTTCCACTTGCATGCTGATTTGGGAAGACTTTGAAGAGGCAGCATAGAGTAGTGGTTAAGAAGAACACAAGCTCTAGAGCCAGAATGTAGGATTTTGTGTCCCAGCTCTTCCACTTGGTAAACTATGCATCCTTGGAGAAGTTACTTAATTCTCTGTACCTCAGTTTTCTCATCTGTAGAATGGGGATAATCCCAGGTCCTCCTTTTCAGTGGTTTAAGGATAGAGTGAGTGAATGTATGTTAGAGCAAGACCTGGCTCACTGTGAGGACGTAAGGCATATTAGCTATTGCGATGGTCTTCTTAACCACTTTCTTACAGAAATAATAGAACTGAGGCCCAGAAAGAGAGAGAGAAAAAAAATAGCTTGACTGTGAGCACATGGCTGTGGTGGCAAAGTTGGAAACATGTAGTCTTTCTGATTCAGTGCTGGCCTTGAGGGCAGTGCTCTCTCCCTGATCTTCCCACAATGTATTCCAAAGGGCGCTTCTAAGCATATGTCTTCTACATCAGCATTCACACTAGCAGCAGCACTGACGTGCCCAGTGTTTCCCACACACACCCAGCATTCGTCCTCCCCATCTCTACCTTGGGATTTCCTTCCTGCATTTCTCTACTCTGTTCAGGGAACAAGTCCAAGCCAGCCTTCCTCCATGGACACTGCCCAGACTTCTCCATGGGCACTCCCTAGACCCCTCTGATGCGCAGCCTTCTCTAAATCCCTTTGTTCCTTAGTGTTGGTGCTTTGGAAATCCTCCTATTTGACCTCGTAGTGTGAGTCATCTTTGCATGGTAAGAACCACGTAGTCCCTGCTGTCAGGACCTTTGTGGGGCTCAACCAAGGGCTAAGGCTCACTTAGACCTTAGTACACGTTGACTTTCACCTTCTCTTGCTGGCAGCCCCCCTCCTGGACTCCAAAGGACTCAGGAGTCCTGATTCTAATTCTGTCCTAATTCTCCCCTTCCTCTGCTGCAAATCGAGTTGAGTGGTGGTAGAGTCCACTTCTCTGCTCTCTTTCTTACACTGAAAGCCACCACAGCTCACTGCCTTGGGTGTGTTCAGACAGGGATCGCAGCCCCAAATACTGCAGCTTGTTTCCTGATGAAAACCTGGTCAAGCAGCTGGATTGAGTGACCAAATAGGAACTCAACCCCAACTAAGGATGAGCTGGGAATCTCTGCAATTCTGAGACAGTGCGGTTATCATCAGCCCTTCTAAGAGAAACCATTTAAGATAGGGTTGGAATTAAAATAGTTTCCCCAGCACACAATTATGTGCTGACGCTTTCTGAAGAAGCAGTTTAGGGCGCAAAGAACTGAGTTTTCATTTTAACTGCTCTTTCTTAATTGCACAAGACAGTTTTCAAACTCTTCTCCTTAAAATTATGTTTCTGTCATGGCCTCTCTCACATCAGTTTGCAACATCTAGCTTGTTTCCCACTCATAGAAATATTGTACATACATTTTAATTATGTGAGAAATTATAGTCCTAAGGAAAGTCAGGTTGTATAAGTAGATTTATTTCAGTATATCAAAAATATGATGGTCTTTTTTTAAAGCAGTGAATTTGTGAGCAGACCTCAGAGCAGACGCTGGAGGTCCCCTGATGGTCAGCTGCACATTCTACTCCCCGTGTCTCTGGCTGCCCAGTGTCCCCGGCTGCTCAGTGCCCTTAGTGAGTCCCTTAATCACTTTATGATCTCATTCTTTCATCAGTAAATGAGGTGCTGACACCTGCTCTTCTGATTTCCCAAAGCAACTATAAAAGTAAAATGAAATAAAGCATAAAACACTAGGCAGAATATAAATCACAATTGTGACTTCAAACTGATATGTCTAGAATGCCCTGCCATCACCTTGCAGGACCACTCTGCAGAAGAAATCTGAGACATTGGTTCCATGGCCCTGTTTCTCTTCAGTCCTTGGACCTGCCCACCTGATAGTTTCCTTCTAATCTCTCTCCACCATTGCTGATACAGGTTTGTGACCTGGCACCGCTGGGTAAAGTCAGTTATTTCTCCCCACATTCTTTGCCATGCATTTGCAAGTTTTTTCCATTTGATTTTGGGAGCTTTGAGCCTCACTATTTTTCCCCCTCATTCCTTGCCCTCCCCCACTTTCAGAAAGGCTTTTCCTACGAACTTTTTCATTATGGGCTGGTTGGTTTTATTTCCTCTGACGTGGCTCTTTCCTTAATAGGTTCTTGTTATCTCAGCTGCTTGGGATATTTGTGTTACACCCCTGTCCTAGCCTGGCTCCACCTGCCTCCTTTCCTCTCCCACGCAGATGAGAACCCATATTTTATGCTGTTGGTGACATGTCCCAGCCAAGCCTGGGCAGTTTCAGCCTCTTCCTCCCTGGGCCTCAATCTTGAAGACATCACCAGGAAGGAAGGGGCTAATCTGTGGCTTTCCCTCCATCTTCTTTCTAGTTCAACCTGTCAGTGTGATGGGAGAGAAACCAGGTCTTTGCCAGCAGAACAAATAAACTAAAACGCCAGCCTGCTCCTTTCTCTGTGGAGGATCAGAAGAACTTTGGGGAGCCCCTATGCAGTGCCCTCATTTCCCAGTGGAGGAAGCAAAGACAAGAGGTGAAATGACCTGCCTGAGGTTACTGTAACTTTGAAAATCCTACTGTGCCATTCCTGTGCTGGGTACTGGCTGTCAAAGATGATTCAGATATTGCTCCTGTCCTGAGCTGTTCAAGTCAGTGGATAAAGAAGCATTTAATGATTGTACTTACTGGACAAGCATTGCTGTTTGTTACTTGATTAGACTCCTCCCTTGTTTTCCTTTTAATTAAATTTTACTTCTTAACAAAAGCAATCCATCACCTCCTTGAGGTCTAGCTCCCAACCAATTCATGTCCTTCCCACCTCCAGACCACTCTATTCCTCTCTTCCCCACCTCCCTTTCAGGTTTGTGAATATCCGTGGCTGGGACAGTGTAGCTGGAAAAGACACCTTCTTCCCTGCTCACTTTAAGACCTAAAGGCCCTTTCTCCACAGGCAGTTCTCAACATGTTTGGTTAGCTCAGAGCCTTTGAAAGTGAAAAGGGGCCTCTTCTTCCAAAAAAGATTTGTCCTCCTTGGTTTATAATGTCTACCCTGCTATCAAGAATTGCCTGAAAGAACCAGAGGGTACCATGAGTTATTGGGGAAGCCCCTCTTTGTTCTGCTTTTCATTTCCTGAGCCCTCATTCTCCAGGAGAGAGTGGCACATAGGGATGAAGAGAGGCAGGAGCACAGCTGTCCCTAGGCAGGTGGAGAAATGAGGAGGAAAATACCTAATGAGCAATCTTTTGGCATATCTTTGGAAAGTCTATCAATTATCTGTTATTACTGCCTAGCAAACCACTCCAAAACTTGAAACAATGACTTTATTGCTCATTGTCTTGTGGGTCAGGAATTTGGGCAGCGTTCAGTGAGATGGCTCATCTCTGTCCCACATGGTGTTCCTTAGGATGGCCCATCTGGGGGCCTGGAAGATAAAATGTGTCAATTACATGTTTAGGGCTTCAGTGTTGGCTATTGTCTTAGATATCTCAGTTCTCCATGTGGCCTCTTTTCCCAGCAGCATAGGCTGGGATTCTTTATCTGCTGGCTGAGTTTAGAAGGAAAAGCTTCAATGTGCAAGTGTTTACTATGCCTCTGCTTGAGTCACATTTGATGAGGTCTCTTGACGAAAGCAAGTGATGTATGGCAAAGTCCAGAGTCAGTGTGAGAGGAACTGCATGAGGATGTGAGTACCAGAAGGCATGATTCATTGGGGGGCCTTATACCAGACTTAGCAAACACAGATGATTAACAAATACTTCCTTTGGAAGAGGCTGGAGCTTTGTAGATCATATGCCTTCTCCCCCAGCTAGCAAGACTCCTTTCATTTTATCCTTTCCGTTTATACCCCCCTTTTTCTTTGTCCGCTCACATTTCAGGTGACTTTTTTCTACTTTGAACTAGAGCAGGTTGCTTAGTTCTTACTACATGTTAGCAATCCTGAGTATAAAGGAGGTTTTGCCCTTCAGCATGGATTTGATACACACTTTCTTTCTCAAAATAAAATAGTTTCTAGGTTTACCTTTGGTACCTGTGATCTGACCATAAGCTCAGTGTGAGGCAGGGGTCTGGGCACCTGGCTAAGCCCTGGATACGAGGATCTCAGGGAAATGATATTGAAGGCCCCTAGCCAAATGGAGTGGGAAATGGGCCTTGGGTCATATCATGGCAACATGGGTCAGAGTGATCCCAGAGCCAGTACTCCTGGGACATGTGATTAAACCACGTTTGCTAATTTTGAGGAAATTATTACCCTCCCCAAGCTTTGTCATAAGGAAAATGAGAGCAATACTCTATTAGTCAATCAATCAATGAAGATTGTTTTGAAGATCAAATGGTAATACATGCTAAGCACTTATTACTGTGCTTGACATGTGGCAAAGGCTCAAAGTTTAACTATTTTTATTGGCATTAACATATATTCATTTCACCTCTCTACAACTCCCCTTAAAAATGAAATTCATAAATATTTATATTCATAATCACTGACTCCATCAGTGTGAAACAGTAGAAGTGAAGAAAAAGTAAAGAAGAGAGACGACAGAAGGAGATGGAAGAGAGTGAAATACAGGAGAGAAAAAGAAAAGGATACAAAAAGGAGAAGAAGGAGGGAAGGGGAGAGAGACAGAGTCAAAAAACAGATGGCAAGTCTGAGAGCACGTGTACTTAAATACCAGAGGTCCTTTTCCGAGGAGCCGTCACATCTCTTGGGTTACCCAAAGCTCACTTGGCTCCTGGTAAACCTGAAGTCCTTGTCAGTGGGAGAGGCTGAGGGGTGTGTGTCAGACAGCAAATGGATTTTGCCACCCAGGTTGTCTGTACCAACTTGGGCGAGATCACATGGAGAAAAGGAAGGAGTGGGGCAGAGAGGGAAATATTTCTCAGGGTGAGGCTGCGTGGTTGGCTGGGAATTTCACCATGGGCCTGGCCTGCTATCAAGTCTGCAGATAATCCATGCAGCTGCCCCCTGCATTTGTAGCTCCTCCTGAAGGAAAAGGGGCAGCACAGCTAGATGCACTTTTCCAGACTAAGTTTCTTTCAGGTGAATATTCCTCCCCTGCAGCTCTCTGGACCCTCTCCTCTACCTGGGACATGGGACTGGTTGCTGGCACAGGTGGGGAAGGAAACTTCTTGCCAAGGATGAGTAGGAGCAGAGTGGCAAGAGGGTCACATCTTGGTCTAAGCTTCATTCTGGGCCATGTAGGTGATTCCAGGGCTGGGGTTGCAGACTTCCATTGGTGCATTGGTGGAAGAATTAGGTAATGACATGACTCAAAACCAGGATGTGTGCAGGGGGAAAACTCTCTTTTCCAATCTATGAAGTCCAAGAAACTGAGATGATAAAATGTGCTCCCTTTGGTAGTAGGGGTCATGAGAAATATCTCTAGACATTAGCAGCTCCAGACTTCCCATCCTGTCTGATGTCACCGGCTACGATGCAGGCTCAACTGAGAAGGAAGCTTCCTCCCCTAGAATTGTTTGGGATGACGTATTTCTTTCTTAAAATTAAGAATAAAGGCTGGGCACAGTGGCTTACACCTGTAGTCATAGCACTTTGGGAGGCCGAGGTGGGCGGATCAGGAGGTGGAGTTAGAGACCAGCCTGGTCAACATAGTGAAACCCTGTCTTTACTAAAAATACAAAAAATTAGCCAGGCATGGGGGCAGGCCCCTGTAATTCCATCTACATGGGAGGCTGAGGCAGGAGATTTGCTTGAACCAGGGAGGCAGAGGTTGCAGTGAGCTGAGATCGCCCCACTGCACTCTAGCCAACACAACAGTGCAAGACTTTGTCTCCAAAAAAAAAAAAAAAAAAAGGAAGGAAAATTCAGATAACAAATTTGTATTACTATTTTACATTTAGAAATCTGTTTAATTTTTGGTGTTTATGTTCTTACGATGTTTAAGAGAATTCAGTCTATTATAACTGCAGACCAATCTTATAACTGCAATTTACAGTGAGTAGTTGATCAATCTAGACATAAATTTAGGTTGAAACCATAGTTTGTATCGTATTCAAATAATTACAAAAGCTTAAGAATTGCTATTTTAATAGGTTAATTTATTGGATTTATAGGAATCATTTTAGCGGGAAAATTTATCAGATCAAAAAAATTTTATACGAAATCAAATATATTAAATTTGTTAAAGCAGTTCAGGATTTTTTAAAATAAGTTCTTCATGGAGACCAGATATTAATCAAAGTTCTTTAAAAAGTTATAGTTTAAGTCACTAGGTCCATATAAAAATTATAAGATTTATAGGTCATAAGTAAAAGATGAAAGGAAAACTATATTTTTGGAAGTAAAACCTTTATTAATAGAATACTTATTTAAAATAAACATAAAATGACCTCTGATAATATTTTCTGCTCATAAAATCCACCTGAAAAACTAAAAACATCACACTGGAAATACTTTTGATTAGGATTATTGTTGATCTATTGGCTTTCTATTGTTGTGGAAAAAGTTACCTATATGGCATTCAATCTTATGACACTTTGCTGCACATATATAAATCAATTTTTCCATGATGTCCATCTTTCTCCTAGAATTCAAGACTCTTATAGGAGGAAACAATTTTTTACTCATTTTGGTCATAGTAACTTGTACAGTATTGAGGGAATAATAGATAACTCATGCTTTTTAACAAAGGAAGGAAACAAGAAGTGAATGAGAACCTCAATTCTCAGAACTTCCATTTTCTGGAGGAAAGTAATATTATGTATTATTCAGAGTTAACACAGGACCAAGATTGCCATTAACTCTAGCTTTTGTTGCCAGTATAGCTCAAGGGAAATCAGGATGTTAGGAAAACTGACTTTGATGGTGTGTACTGAAAAGTTCAGAATTATATGGCATGGCTTGGAGTGAGAAAGTTGCAGACCTGTGACAGTGGTCCTACTTCATGAGGACAGAATGCAGCTGTGGTGTTCAGAAGAAAGTGCCTTGGCCAGGCGTGGTGGCTCACGCCTGTAATCCCAGCATTTTGGGAGGCTGAGGTGGGCGGCTCATGAGGTCAGGAGATTGAGGCCAGCCTGGCCAACATGGTGAAACCCATTTCTACCAAAAATACAAAAATTAGCTGGGCGTGGTAGCGCGAACCTGTGGTCCGAGGCTGAGGCCGCGGTGAGCTGAGATCACATCACTGCACTCCAGCTTGGCAAGAGAGTGAGACTCCGTCTCAAAAAAAAAAAAAAAAAAAAAAAAAAAAAAAAGAAAGAAAGAAACAAAAAGAATGTGCCTTGAAGATCAAATGTAAGCAAGCCTATGTTTCCCAACCAACCGTTACACACACACACACACACACACACACACACACACGTACACATATACCTCTTGAATCATTCATGGTTTAAGTAGGAGGGTATAATAGAGGCAGAATTTAAGACAGAAGTTATTTACACAGACTTGGATACAATTTAAGAAAAGCACAGCAAGGGATGGTGCAGTATCCTCCGGGCTAGTCACACCCATGAATCATCAAGGAGAAAAAGAGGGGCGTGATTACTGGAAAACAAGAAAAACAGTTTGATGGGAGGTGGTGTCTCTAATGGAGAAACACAGTAGTCTACAACATTAAATATTCCAGTACCACTTTTTTAACCGCCCTCCCCTCTTCTGCTGCTCCCATTGGTCAAATCCAACCAGGGTTCAGCCAGTATGAGATGACTGATAGTTCATTGAGAGTGCATGCAGTCTGTTGCACAGGGTAGAAAAGAATGGGAAGTCCATATGGGCAAACAGCAGATCTATCTCACATACCCCAGATAAACATGTAAAGTTTCACAGAGCATGCCCAAAAGGCACAAAGAGAAGCAAAGAACAGGAATTTGTCCTGGGTTACTGTTATCTCCACTTTACGTTCTCAGAGTTTAACCTTAATTGTTTGGTAACTTCTGTCCAAAGACTTTAATGTGAAACTTTTGCAGTGAGATAAAAATACATTCAGTTGGTCCCACTCTCTAGGTTAACCCTCTACTCTGAGTTGACTCTCTCCAGGTTGACTCTTCTTTTTAAGTCAACCCCCACTCTGGGATGACCCCCACTATCTGGGTTGGTTCCCGCCCTCTAACCAGTGTCAGCTGCTTGGCACCATCCACACTTCCAGTCCCAGAGCAGAGTCAGCTGTTCTGACCCTTGGCTGAGAAGGGCACAGTTCACCGTATCTGGAAGGTGAGGCCTTGATCAAAAGCTCTCCCTAGAATGCTTCTAAGACCAGTCTCTCGGTTTCTCTAATACTACTCAACAGTTCACTTGGGACAGCGTCGGAGGGAAAAGTTACCCAACCTGATAGATACCTGGACTTTTCACCCATGTGGGATGTCAGCAAGGCTAAAAGTAAGTAAGCTTTTAAGGTGAGTTGGAAAGACACAGGTTGCTGAGACCTGAGTCCACATCAGGGTTGATGATATCAACATTGACACCTCAGGTAGACCCTATAGCTCCACTCAGGCCTGGACACAATGGAGCTGAAGGGACCAGGTCTTCATGAATTAGTAATAATAATAAGGTCAGTCGCCTCACATGGAGGCTTCTCTGAGGAAATCTAATAGAGTCAGCCCTAAGAGGTGGATGTGCCAGGAAAATATTCACCATTTGCTGGGAGAGTTGTAGGTCCTATGGTGTTTTGCTACATAGATGGTCTCCTCTGGTAAGTTTCCCTGAACTCTGATGCAGACAACATCTCCTTTTTATAACAGTCATGTCACTTTCCCTGCATTCCTGTCTTTTGTTTAGGGTTGTGCTTTCAAACTCTGCAGCACATTAGAGTCACCTAAGGAGCTATTAAAAATCTCAATGAGTAGAGTGTGCTGTAAACTATTTAAATCAGAATCTCTGGAAGGCGGGGCCTAGGCTTAAGTGTTTTAAGTGTTTTATAAAGTTTCCCAGGTGATTTCAATGTGTCCCCAATATATGAGGCACTGATTTGGGACCTCCAACTTTGAGGTTTCTCAAGATCTTCCGTTTTTGTCCTAGTTCCCCTGCAGCTAAGCCCCCATTTTCTAAGCTTCTTTCTAAGTAATCTCCCCTGGTTTGTCTTTCCATCCCACATAGAGTCCAGTCTACATTTATGCTCCTTCCACTCCTTCAGAATTTCAGAGCCAAAGGGACCTCAGAGTCCCATGGATGAGCCTAAGACTTCATTGTGCAGATGAAAAAGCGTAGGGAAGGAAGATCAGCCCGTTAGGTATGGTGGGGGAAGGGCCTGACCCACTCTCTGCTCTCATTGATTTGCAGAGCCTGAAAATCCCCTGTGGTCACTGATCCACTCCGGAGAAGGCACCATCAGATTGATTCACTGTCTGGAAAGGCAAGCTGTGGTCAAATGATAGAGATCCTTGAAATCTGCATAATGATGTATTACAATTAAGACCGTAGACAATGGGAGCCACTGAAGATTCCATAGCATCAGTGTGTCATGTCTGCTCTGACAGTGGTGGTTAGGGTGGAGAAAAGAAGACTCTTGGCAGTGAAACAAGTGAAGATGGAAAACCAGGCAAGAAGAGGCAAGCAATTCCGAAGGAGGCGAGAAGTGGAGGGGAGGATAGATGTGAAGAGCAGTGGTGGGTACTTGGACCTCTCCTTCATCTTACCAACTGACTCATGACCAAGAGTCAAGTTTTCAAGGCTTGACACCTAGAAGGACAATGTCGGTCCAAACACTACCAGCCTCAGCAGACTAATAGGATGTTGAGGATGGAGAAGATGAGCTTTGACAAAAACATGGGAGGCTTAAACTCTTTCTCTGTTGTTTCATTGATGGAGGGCCCCACTTCAAATTCCAGCAGAGAAATTTGCAGCTCATAGCTGCCAGTCTGGGGACACCTACAGAGGCAGTGCATTGAGGTGGCTCCCTGGGTTAGAAACCTGACTTAGCATTTTTCTAGTTTCACAGAGATGTTAAGGTTCCTTAACAACTGTGCCTAAGTTTCCTCACCTGTAAAATTGAAATAAAAATGATACCCACATCACAGGGTTGTGATAGATGAAATGCACTGAAACATAAAAATACTCAGAAGCATTCATGGGACACAATAAGTACGTAATGCATAGTCGCTATTCTATTATTTTACTGTTTATGGATAGCTCATTCCTCACTGCCTAGGTCGTAGGTCACAGCCAAACATCACTGGACTGGGAGTCTGGAAATCTTGGTTCTAGTCTTTTTTTCTGCCAATGACAAGTTCTCCGAATTTGATGAAGTCAGGTTTAACTTCTGCAAGCCTCCATTTCTTTTTCTATAAAAATGGGAATAAACTTAGTCTACTCTGTCAAGTGAATGTGAAGATCAAATGTCTTCCCCACATCTTCCATGCCTCTGCTTCCAGCCACATCCAGAGATGCCAGACCAGAGGAGAACCACCTGGAGTGCTGTCGTCTCCTAGAGGGGCTGGACAGGAGCATACAGGTTTATCCTTCAAAACTTCCATCACCTGCACATCTATTCCACCTCCTGGGGCTCATCTTGAGTCTTATATTGAGGCTTTTTGCTTTTCTTTGGAAAATACCTGACATTTAACCAGAGCAATAGTTAGGAACAAACTTAAAGTCATGTCTTCCACACACTGGGGCTTTAAGACTCAAATTTCTACAATTATTATGGTGGAACTAAGTTCCCAGGAGAAGGAGGAACTACTGCCGTGGCGTTCTGGTCACCTGGAACTGATCAGAAGCTTGGACGCAAGTCTTGTCCATATCACTGACTTATCACCATGATGTCAATCAAGAATTCATTGCACAGGACTCCTTAGAAAATGAGGGGGCTAAATTAGATTTCCTCTACATTCCATTCCAGGTCTTCTATGTATGCCATGATTCTAAAACTCCAGTTAACTTATTACAAAAATACAGGTATTTGGTCTCAATTAAAAAGAAGAGCATTCTAACAGAGTTGACCAAATTTGGAATGAAAAATTGTGAGTTCCCCATATCTAGAAGTTTTTGAGTAGAGGCTGAATGATTTCCTGTGAGTAGAATCCTGCAGAAAGAGAGGATGGCTGGATTTCAGGGTACTTGCCAACTTGGGGATTAAGGGATTCTGTGCATTTTAGAGAATTGAGGGATCACTAAAAAATGTAATGAGAAATCTTAGGAAATGGAGCATCCCAATCCTATTCAGATTTTGCCCTGGTGGGGACCATATACTATGTATCTTTGAAAGGACAGCTTTGATGAACAGACCTTCAAGAAGGTGAGCCTGCTTTCACTGGCCTTGAATGGACCTCATGGCAGTGGGGAGTGGGTGGTAGAGGCCAGGCTTAACCTTGTCAGAGCAGAGTCCCCATTGCCAAGAGGAGGCAGTCTTCCCCCACTTAGCCTGGGACAAGGCTCAGGATAGAAGGCATAGGTTGATGGGGGGAAAAATTTGAATCACTCTTTGGTGTTATTTTCCTGGTTCATGGACCTCTGAGAACACTTTTTACTCATTAGCCTGTCTAGACATAAGAACTCACCATCTGGGCTGGCCTTTTCCTCTTCTAATTTTCCTTGCTCTGTCACTTTTGCTGAAGATGGGGATGAGGTTGACAGCTGACACCAGCAAGCATGCTAGGACAGCATTGATGCTGTCCCATGGATCCCTGATTGGAGGCTGAGACAGATCCAGCATCCTATTTTGGAAGATTTCTGACTTCAAAGGGAGGGGGAGCCGTCAAGCTGAATAAAAATTGAAAATTTGGGAAGATGTGTGGTTTTGCTTTGAGGACTCTCTGACACATGCTCCACTTAACCACTAAAATGAGTAATCTGCATGTGTTATAAATAGGACGGCTTGAATGTGTTGCAACGCAGCACTGTGGGTGGCCCAGGGCAGGTGTCACCTGTGAAGGAAACTGACTGATAGAGAGGACTTGGCCAGCAAATTCCCAGAGTCTTTCTGGCCAGCGGATCCCCCACCACAGATACTCATCCAGTGCTGCTGCAGTGACTAAGTCCTTTCTTACACTTATCCCCAGGGTCCCATGGAGCCCAGAGCCCTCAGGGTCTTAAAGAACAGGCTCAAAGGGAGGCCTTTAGGAACCGGGAGTTCTAGCTACTTTGTGGTTGTGCAGTCATCACCTCAAAGCAAAGACAGTGACATGTAAGAGAAAACCCTGGCCTCTCTATCTCACAAGGGTTAGTGGTTTGGAGGGGAAGAAAATCTGAGCTCTTTAACAGAGCCAGGTTCTACACAAATGGTTACTCACCTATCTCCATCCCCATGAATTTGGATCAACAAAAGAACTAAAACTGCCAAGCAGAAGCAGTGAGGTACAGCTTGGACTTTCTGTACAGGCCAGCTGCCAAGAACTAAACTGGAGAAGGAGTAATAAGTATTCATTAAACACTCACATATATGGTAGACACTTGGGGGCTTAAAAGATCATGGAACCTGTCCTTAACTCTAATTTGGGTATTAAAGAGAAGATTGTCTTGCCTTGTACTGAATAGACATTCGGTAATTGTTGAACTGATGAATAGAATTTAATGGTGATTCAGCTGCAATAAGGTCCGCATGGAGGAAAGGGGACCCTGAAACCCTCCCAATCTTAGAATTGGACAGCAAGTCAGGATATTATGTGCAAGTTTCGCTTGGCCATGCTTCAGCTATTCACATCACCTTTTCCTCTGCCCACGTCACACAATAGAAACTTAAATGTACGAGTCACAGTTTGTAGCTTTTGAAGTGGAGGTTTCTGTGGAACTCAGTTCTGGCCATTGGGGAAGTCTGTTGAAGAGCTTTGGGAAAAAATTATTCCCTTGCAAAAGAAAAGAGAAGCAGAAGAAGGAAAACTTCCTGCTTGGTACCACTTTTTATTTGGTACCTACTTGGTACCACAGCTTTCAAAGAGAATTCAAATGCTATGCGGTTAGGCATAAGGGAAGAGAACTAGGCTCTTCTAATCCTTAAATATTTACCTCCTTAAGAGAGTAAGTTTAACTACCAGTATGGAGCCCTGGATGGGAAGTTAGGAGAACTTTTCATTCATTCATTCATCCATCTGTCACATAATTATGAAGCACATATCATATGCTTGGCTTAGCATTGAGAGTAGAGCAGTAAATAAGATAAGCATAGTTTCTTGTTTTCAAGAAGCCGTTAGTCCAGGGAGGCAGTCAAACACTGAAAATAAATGTTACAAGTGTGAAGACATAATGATAGGGGAAATGCAAGGTACCATGAGTTAAATTTTTAATATAATCCAATTTTATGAGCCAGAAACAGATTCAAACAGAGATTAAATATTGTCATGTACACATTGTGACTATAACTTTGCAAATTAACTGTTAATAAACATATATAATTGACACATGTAAATGAATGTTTTATCCACCAAAGACTCCCTCTGGAAGCCCATGTTTATATTTCAATGATACTTTTCTCATTACTAGTATATGTTTCTTCTTTCTATTTGCATTAAAAGCTGTTCTCCTAACTATTCTCTGCTGTTTATCCTTTGATGACAAGTCTGACTTCTGGAGTTGCTACAAGTTGACCACGACTTTGTCTCTAACCTGCTCCGTGAGCTTGGCAAGTTATGTGACCTCTCTGGGCCTTAGTTTCCATAACCACAGAATGTTCTCTGTGATTTTGCCCTGCTCAGACTGTTGTCAATCTGCTACCTTATTTTGGGACTTCTAGCATGTGAACCTGCAGGGTGTTATTTGGAAGGCGCCATCTCAGTGGACAGTAGATGCCGCTAATCTCTTCTAGAATAAGAGATCGTGCAGGTGCCAAACACCTGCATTCACTAATAGAGGGAGTGGGTCTTTTCCACCATTAGTGTTCAGATAATTACAGGTGAAAACTTTATCATGTTTGGTGTTTGGCCAGTATTGTTCAAGAGATGCTTACAGTGATTTCCCCCTATTAGTGCTAGGATCCTCCCTAGACACACAAAACAGGTAAGGCAACTGCCATTTGTGATGATATTGGCCCTAGAGCCATGTCATTCCTCACCAGGTCTCTGGGAAAATGCAGACTGAGATCCATTTTGCTGCAGTTCTGAGGATCCCTGGACCACAGTGAGAAATGAGGTGCTGAGAACCTCAAGGATCAACTGGGTGTACTTTCTCCATGATCAGGCAAGACTGTGGCCATTGCATTGATCAATCAGGTCATTCACAGAGGGCCTTAGAATGAATGTCCAAGCTGGTGGCTAGAGGAGTCCATCTGCTTTCATCTCATGTACGGGTGAGGAAAATGAGAGTAAGAGATGAGTTTTAGATCATACAACTCATCAGCAGCTGGCCGTGCCAGGTCCAAGTTCTCTTGAATCAGTGTTCCTGGTGGTTTTCTCTCCACCACAGGACTAATTTCAGGCTGAGTTTCCTCAGGCTCTCAGCCTGAAATGATTCCCAAATGCTGCACACATTCAATGCAGTAGCCTAAGGGATGAATATTTATTGTTTACTTCAGAGCTAGTTGGTCTTCTAATTAATTTTTTTGTCCCAGTGACGTCACCAAGAACTTATTGATTTAGGTTCTCCAACTTGCCACATGTATTTGTGGAATGCACGTTGCATAATTGAACATCATGTCTTCAAAGGTCCAGAAATAAAAAGTGGTACCAAGTAGGAAGTTTTCCTTCTTCTGCTTCTCTTTTCTTTAGCAAGGGAACAATTTTTTCCCAAATCTCTTCAACAGACTTCCCCAATGGCCAGAACTGAGTTCCACAGAAACCTCTACTTCAAAAGCTAGAAATTGTGACTTATACATTTCAGTCTCTGTTGTATGACGTGGGCAGAGGAAAAGGTGATTTAAATAGCTAAAGCATGGCCACAGGACATTGTCTGCCACAGCTGCTGAGCTCTCTCCTGGTTAGTCCACAGGAGAATTAGGATCTGGATTAGGTATCAACATTAGCAGTGGTTTCATCAGTGGTCTGGGCTCTTAATTCCCGCCCTTCTCCTTGGAATTTGCTCCATCAGGAATTAATGACTTAAACTATCTGCTTACATTGTCACCTCACCCACTACATTGTGAGTTCCTTTAGGAAATGACTATGACTTATTTAACACCAGTGCCAGATTCATGGAAGACATTTTTTTTTTTTTATTGTGGGAGGGAACTGGTAATTTATTGACAAATTTTCATTAGTTGGAGGGATTAGCTAATTAAGTAATGCAACACTTAATTTACAGACACGCAATATTACAAAAACAAAACCTCATTCTTAGGAGTGCCAAATCTGGAAAAGTAAGAAGAAGGCATATTTAAAAAATACAGGGATATATTTAACAGTTTCAGAGGTATGATTATTTACAGGGTTATTTTAGGAAGAAACTGTTTCCTTCCTCTCCCACATTTCTGCCTTGGCACCCAAGAAAGGGAAATTATGTCAATTCTTTTACCATAGATTCATATAAAAATACTGTACCTGATTATAGTGATGCCTGATTTCCTAAAGGAATGTGCAACATTTTATTTGATCTATACAACAAACTGGTGAGGTAAGCAAAGAGGGATTAGAGGATCACATTTCCTGTTATGGGACAAAACATAATAATATAGGAATAAATAGCTTAGAAATGTTTATAGACTTACTCCTTTTCCAACCTCACCAAAAGGAATCCTGTAAATGCTAGTCCAATTTTCACCTCCTATGGTCTTCCAAGAGGAAAGATTCTTTTTGATGATAGAAGAGATAAATTGATCTACATATGACAGTACTGGAGGGTAGGCAGGGAAGATGGAAGTGTAGAAAGCTGTATGAGTAAGGAATGAAAGAGGAAGGCTTTTATTTCCCCCCTTGGAGCCAGAATAGCTATGGTAAGAAAGTAGGTTGGAGACTCAAGAGAATTTGAGTGTTTCTGAGAACCATGTATTTCCATCCCCTTTAGTGTCTTCAGAGAAGCACAAATAATAAATAGAATTCCATCTTTATTACTGCCAGTTTGGGGATATTGCTGTTTAAATCTGAAACTGCTCTGAGACTGAAGCACATGGGTCTCTGAGTTTATTAGGGTTATACACAGACAATGAAATACATGGTTAGAGAGGTTAAGAGAATGATCTGTTAATAGTAGAACCTAACTGCTGCTTAAAGCCCTATGTCATGACTTACGCTTCCACTTCACCCTACAAAACCAAAGTGTGTACGTTTGTTTTGGTTGTTGTTGCTTGCTTGTTTGCTTTTCTGTGTTTTGAGTTTTTTTTTTCTTTTTTCTTTTTTGGAGGCTAATGAAGGTAAGCTTCTGTGCTCTTCCCAGTTCATGGAGGCTTTTAATTTTTCAGTTTGCATCTATCAAGCAAATGCTTTGCTGGATCAGGAGTTTTTAAATTTCTTTTTTATTCTTTTCCTTATTTTTGGCACCTTTTCCAAGACCTGTGAGCCCCTCTGGGCTGTGTGTCTCAGAAGTGATAATTGAATTTCTCAGGGTGCAAGTCACTGGGAAGCTGAGTTTGTGGCATTCTAGCTTGGTATCTCTTTTTCTCTCTGGGTACCCCCACCCTCTCTCAGGCCAAGTTACAGCTGAAGGCTTCACACTAACATGCACAAAAACGTGAATCCATAGGGCAATACACCAATGAATCTTTACAATTCAGACTCATAATAGTTCATCTCTCTCCTGGTCTATGCTGAGGATCTGGGTGAGGTTAACCTGCTTGCTCACACCTTATTAATTTTGATTCGTCTAAGGGAGGGATGTAGAAATGTCCTCACCCATGTTTGTGCTTCAGGATAGTCAAAGATGTTTGTTTCTATCTATTTAAGATAGTAAACAACTGAGTCTGGGTATAGTCAGGCATAGGCTTTGGATGCTTGGGCTCCTATTTGACAGATAGCGAAGGCCTCGAGATGAGATCCCAAACAGGCAATCCCTGGGAAAGTATATCTGGGTGTCGTGGTAGCTAGCTGAGGATGTAAAGTGCTGACTATGGATAAGGGTATAGGATAGATTACTGCCTACTTGACCCTCTCTATAGCATCTACAGTGATTTTTGCTTGTTTTTTAATGAAAGTGGTTGGGAGGGGAAGATTGATGGGAAAGTTACAAAAGAAACAGGAGTTTCCAAAGAATCTGAGAACTTAGGGCGGTGAGGGAAGAAAGAAAGGAAAAGTACTGCCCAGAGAGGAGAGGCCAGTTGAAGCATCTAGAAAGGCCTGGTAGGTTCCCCAGGGACAGCCCTGCTGTGACAAGGTGAAGGCCTGGGACACGAGGAGATGGGAGGAAGGAAGAGTGGAAGGAAGGAAATGCAAGGGTTCTAGCCTCCCCCAAAGATAGGAAAAAATTAGACCAGGGATGCTGATGTCACTTACTATGATTTATTGTCATCGTGTGTGTGTTCACACAGGATATACACGCTTTCCATTCTCCCGGGCCCATGTGATCTGGACTTTAATCTGTTGGATGATCTGACAACAACAGCAATAGCTGCAAGAACTTTGAAGGAACCCCAGAAGCTGATGAGCTGAACACTTGCTCTAGCGCAGGCAAAACATGGGGAAGTGATTGAAAATGACCAAAAAGAAAAAATTGGCCAGGCACGGTGGCTCATGCCTATAATCCCAGCACTTTGGGAGGCCAAGGTGGGTGGATCACGAGGTCAGGAGATCGAGACCATCCTGGCTAACACAGTGAAACCCCTGTCTCTACTAAAATACAAAACATTTGCCAGGTGGGGTGGTGAGTGCCTGTTGTTGCAGCTACTCGGGAGGCTAAGGCAGGGGAATTGCTTGAACCTGGGAGGCAGAGGTTGCAGTGAGCTGAGATCGTGCCACTGCACTCTAGCCTGGTGACAGAGCAAGATTCTGTCAAAAGAAAGTAAAAAAAAGAGAAGAGGAGAGGAAAGGAAGGGAAGGGAGGGGAGGGGAGGGGAGGAAAAGAAAAGAAAAAAGAAAAGAAAAGAGAAAAGAAAAGAAAAGAAAGGAAAAAATTTAACCTTCAGATTCACAAATCCTCTGGTCTGCATGGGACCATGATCCACATCTGGGGGTAAAATATCAGACATGATTATATTTTGTTTGTTTTCTTTCTAACTGAAAGACTAGCATATAAAACGGAAAGGAATGGTGAGAGCTTGGCATCTCTAGAAAACTGAGAACGGATCTTCACAGATACACTGAAAGTCCATGGGGAGACATGTGGCTTGGTGGTGGAGAGAGGCCAAGCCATGAAGGGCCGACGAGTCATGACAAAGGTGGTATGTTTTACCCAGTTAGTCATAGGGACTCATTGGTGACTTTTGAACGGTGGAGAAACATGATCAGATTTGGGGTTGAGAACAATCACTCTGCTTTCAGGGTAGCAAGTGCAGCCGAGGATGGAAGGAGGGCATGGAAAAAGGGATACATCTCCATTCCATAGCAGTGAACACCAAGTCATCCTCAAGTTCTAGGACTGGAGCTCCTCTGGACCTTCCGCAATGGTCAGATTTCCCAAATGGCCAGAACTGAGTTCCATAGACAGGTCTTTATTTGCGGCTGAAGTCTGACTTAGATGGATCCCTCGGAAATGGGAGCAAAAGCTCTTCTAAGTTTCTTGTACATACATATCAGGCATGAAAGTGGGATATTTTCAGAACCCCAGGCAGGAATAATGATTAAGGAAAAAAGGGCTTCAGGAAAAACATGTTTGGGAGTTTGTGGAAGAGTTCTGGATTCTGGAAGAAACTGGAAATAAGGAAGTGATCTGTCATTGGAAAAAAAAAAACAAACCAACATTTCTGCTTTCACCTTCTTAAATATAAGATTTTATCTCATCATAAAGGTCACAGTGACCTGGAAAATGAGGACTTCCATCACATTTGTACAGCTTCCCAGGTTTTACAGCTTATTTTCACATATTCCATCCTCACAACTTCCTCGTGTGTTTGGTCAGCTAGATAAATTCTGAAAGCCTCAGTGTCCTTGTTTGTTCAAAAATGGGATTAGTATGTGGCCTGCTCACATTCAGATGGCTAATCAGCCCAGAGCCAGAAGCCACTTGTAGGCTAATGGCCAAGCCCACCCCTCAGCACTGCCTCTGCAGCAGGCAAGGCTTGGCCGTGTGTGGCTGTGTGGCTGTGTGCTTGCTTGCATGTGAGTTTGCAAGTAACAAAGGCAAAGTGGGTAGCTGTTAGGGGTGGAATTGTGTTCTCTCCTAAAAATATCTTCAAGCCCTAATTCCTGGTACCTGTGAATGTGACATTATTTGAAAATAGGGTCTTTGTAAATAAAATCAAGTGAAGATGAAATCATTAGCATGGCCCCTAATCCAACATTGCTGATGTCCTTCTAAGATGACAGAACCATATATAGTCATCCCTTTGTATCTTCAAAAATTGGTTCCAGGACCCCTGTGGATACCAAAATTTGCAGATGTTCAAGTCCCTTATGTAAAATGGAATAGTATTTACATTAACTTACATATATCCTCCTGTATACTTTAAATCATCTCTAGATTCCTTTTAATACCTAAGACCATGTAAATGCTATATAAGTTGTTGTTATACTGTATTATTTAGAGAATAATGACAAGAAAAAAGTCTGTACATGTTCACTACAGATGCAACAATATTTTCTTTCTGAATATTTTTATCCAAGGTTGTTTGAAACCATAGATCTGGAACCTGAAGATATGGAGGGCTGACAAAGAGTTCATCTCCAAAATAGATAAAAAAAACTCACACAAGTCAATAGGAAATAAACAAATAACCTGATTAAAAAATAGACAAAAAAGTACTTACCATAAATATTTTCCCAAAGAAGACATACAGGTGGCCAATAGGTATAGGAAAAGATGTTCAACATCCCTAATCATCATGGAAATGCAAATCAAAACCACAGGGAGGCATCGCCCCACACCTGTTAGAATAGCTGTCCTTCGAAAGACAAAGGACAACAAGTGCTGTTGAGGATGAGGAGAAAAGGGGATCCTTACACACGGTTGGTGGGAATGGAACTTGATGTAGCCATTATAGAAAAAGAGTATGGCGGTCACATAAAAATAGAGCTACCATATGATCCCGCAATTTCATTTCTGGGTATATATCTGAAGGAAATTAAATCAGTTTTTAAAGGGGTATCTGCCCTCCCAAGTTCATTGTATTGTTATTTACAATAGCCAAATTATGAACACAGCCTGTGTCTGTTGGTGGACAAATAAAATAAATTGTGATCTATATATGCCACAATGTCTTTATTCATATATAGCTAGGAAAATTATTCTGCCTTAAAAAGGAAGTAAATCCTACCATTTGTGACAACCTGGAGGACGTTATGTCAAGTAAAATAAGCGAAGGACAGAAAGAAAACCACTGCATGATCTGATTTGTATGTGGGAATCTAAAAGAGTTGAAGTTATGAGAGTAAAATAGTGGCTACCAAGGGCGGAGGGATAGGGGAATTGGGGAGAGGTTGGTTAAAGAATACAAAGTTTCAGTTATGCAGGATGTGTAAATTCTGGAGAGGTAATGTACAGTGTGGGGACTAGAGTGAATAATACTGTATTAATGTGGTCCCCAATGTTTTTGACGCCAGGGACTGGTTCTGTGGAAGACAATTTTTCCATGGACCAGGGTGAAAGGGATGGTTTCAGGATGATTCAAGCATATTACATTTATCGTGCCTTTTATTTCTACTCTTATTTCATTCTAATATACAATGAAATAATTATACAACTCACCACAATGTAGACTCAGTGGGAGCCCTGAGCTTGTTTTCCTGTAACTAGGTGGTCCTATGTGGAGGTGACAAGAGACAGTGACAGATCGTCAGGCATTAGATTCTCGTAAGGATTGTGCAAGCTAGATCCCTCAAATGTGCAGTTCACAATAGGGTTCGCGCTCCTATGAGAGTCTAATGCCACCACTGATCTTACAGGAGGTGAAGCTCAGGCAATAATATAAGTGATGAGGAGCTGCTATAACTACAGAGGAAGTTTCGCTCCCTTGCCCACCTACCACCCACTTCATCACCACCAGAGCTAGGAAGAAGCAAGGAAGGAATCTCTGCGGTGCCGCCCGATTCCTAACAGGCCACAGACCTGTACTGGTCTATGGCCCAGGGGTTGGGAATCCCTGCTGTATCATATACTTGAAATTTGCTAAGAGAGTAGATCAGGTGTTCTTACCACACACACACATACACACACACACAAAACACACACACACACGGTACCTATGTGAAGACATGGATATGTTACTTAGTTTGACTGTAATATTCAGTTGTACATCTTAAGCATATACAATTTTGATTTAAAAAATAAAAAAGAAACAGAGACACATAGGAAGAATATCCTGTGATAATGAGAGAGAGTGTCATCTGCAAACCGAGGAGCTCCATGCTGCTGCAAGCCAAGGAACGCCAGGGCTCCACAGCCACCTCTAGGCTAGGAAGAAGTGGGGAGGGCATCTCTGAGGGAACATGGCTCTGCTGACACCTTGATTTCAGACTTCATGCCTCCAAAACTGGGAGAACAAACTTTTGTTGTTTAAGACACCTGGTTGGTGGCACTGTGTTGCAGCAGCCACAGGAAATTAACAGTGCATTTGGACCCATGGAAGTCACTGCTATGCCCTCCAGCTATCAGCTCACGAAGGCAGGACTTACAAAGAAACTCCTTTGCTCATCAAAGTGCATGTCAGAGGGTCACTGAATCTTTGGGGGATGAGTTAGCAAACCCAAACCTGCCTTCCTAGTCAGGCAAAATGAGAAAAGTTGATTTTACTCCATGCATTTCTTTTAGGATTTGGTGTTGTCTTTCAACACTGATATGCCAAAAGGTTCTGTGGGGTGCGGGGGAGGTGGGGACAGTTAAATGACTAAACCATTAACAATGTGCCCACATTTCCTGAAAGACTGTGGGAGGATACAACATACAAAGTCCTTTACCTTCTGTTCACATCATTCTAGTCAGAGTACTAGTTTGTTAATTGATTGATTTCTCTCCGTATTATATAAAAAGTTAGGGTCAAAATTATCAGACAACAGAGGCTCTTTTTTTTTTTTTTTTTTTTTTTTTTGAGACAGAGTCACACACTTTCACCCAGGCTGGAGCACAGTGGCACCATCTTGGCTCTTGGGGTGCAGGCAATTCTCCTACCTCAGCCTCCCGAGTAGCTGGGATTACAGGCATGTGCAACCAAACCAGGCTAATTTTTTTTGTATTTTTAGTAGAGACGAGGTTTCAAAATATCGACCAGGCTGATCTTGAACTCCTGACCTTGTGATCCTCCTGCCTTGGCCTCCCAAAGTGCTGGGATTACAGGCATGAGCCACCGCACCCCACCCCCTCTATTCTTATGGAAAAGGAATACTTTTGTCTACAAGGACATAGATGTTGTGAGCAACGTGAAATTACACACCAGGGCAACTATGTGGAGATCTTGAGGCAAAGGGCACTCCTACCTTCTGATAGAAAAAAACAAAGCTCTGTCTGCTCTGAAAATACCCAATCTAGAAAGCTATGAATTCAATTATTTTCTTCACAATCCCCTAACAGAAGAGAGGTTTTCAGAGGTCCTACCCGGAGACCTGGAGATGAAATGGCAGGTCTTGCTGAGCACCTGTAAGTTCTGGTATAGATGACATAATTCAGGATTGGGCTGTTTTGAGCTTTCATTCAATGAACCTGAATCCCATTCAATGAACTTGAATCACTCTAAACCATTAAGAAGAGTCCTATGCCTCCCCAGATAACTATTCAACTAGATTATGGGACAGTTGACTTAGACTTGATGGGTTTATTGGAGAATAGGAATTATCTGCCTCACTGTTCTCATAGAAGTCATGTAATCTGGGCTTTCTCTAACTTGCTGGGGTGAAGAAAAGAAGGGGAAGAGGAAGGTCAAGAGGGAGGATGTTGAAGAAAAGAAGTACAGAAGAAAGAGATAAGGAAGTAAAAACCAGTCACATTCTAATTCTATCCAGAGAGAGCATGCATGTATGAGCATATGTGTGTCACTTAAGCACATATTCTAAGGCAAGCCTAACAGGGAGAAGATTCTCAATGTGAGCACGGAACTTTCATCTGTGGTTGACCTCCTAGTGCCCCAAACTACAAGAGACCCTAGGGGTAAGGAGGGCATTGCTCCCTCAGGAAAGAAGCCATTACTCCTTCTGTGTCAAGACCCTGGAGACTCTTTGACGTCAGAACTGCTTACCCCACCTCCCTTTGGCCTTTGGTGGACGTCTGCTCCCAGACCCCCTTGGAGTCCCATCCTTCACAGAGACGTTTTTACTGCTCTTATCTTCCCACACATGATCCCTCTCCCAGACCCTAGGAAATCAAAGTGCTAGGAATGACATGGTGACTTTATGAAGAAATGAAGACAGTTTTATACCCCCCAGGCTCTCAGAAGCTTGCGGTGATTGAGAGAGTTTGAGTGTGGCAAAGAGCTAGGGAAGAGCAGGGCCTTCAGCTAGTCCCATGGCCAATGAGAAGGTACCAGGGCAACCCTGCCTGCATGGGGAAGGACAAAGACCCTTATTCCAGGTTTCTCATTCACTGTTGGGTCAGTATTGCCAGACCCCAGGTTTCTCCCCCAAGCCATGGAAATGTTGGGAGAAGGAGATTCTACTGAGACAGTGTGCTAGAAACTCAGAATTTAAAAATTTGAAAATTTGAAGGAAATGGAAAGTTTATACAAAAAGACTCTTTGCTTCTCTCCCTCCTCCCCCAAAATGGACTCCTCCTGCAAAACTGTTCTTCTATTGCTGACACCCATATCCCCCCGTTATCCAGGCTCATAAAACATTCTGTTTCCTCCCTTAACCTTGCCTGCTCACCAAATCCTTTGGATTTACCTTGGAAATGCCTCTCCAACTCACGCTTTTACTTAGCAGCTATAAGTCTCAGTTTCCAAACTTGAAAATAAGAATAATAATAGACCTACTTCATAGGATTGTTACAATGATTAAATGCGCTCATGAAAGTAAAACCCTTAGTGCAATGGTTAGCACATAGTAAGAGCTCAGTTAAAACGAGCTGTATTGTTATTTTTATTATTATCCCTTTGCCAGCCATCTCTTCAAGCTCTCATCACCTCAAGTCAGGATCCTTGCACTATTCTCCTACTGGTGTTTCTGCCTACAGTCTCTCTTTGCCCTGTAAATGAAGCCTGCATACCCCTGATATATTAATATTCCTCAAATACAATTTTCGCCATACTGTCTCTTTGCTCGAGCTTCCAGTGATTCCAAATTGCCACTTATACTGAGTCAATGTTTCTCTAATACTATAACCCAACACAGAATTTCAGCTCTCAGCACCGTTGGTATGTCTCTGGCCTCAGTTTTGCTGAGGGAGCTTACGTGGCCTCATCCATCTTGTATCCAGCCTTTTTTTTTTTCTTTTTTGAGATGGAGTTTCACTCTGTTGCCCAGGCTGGAGTGCAGTGGCGTGATCTCAGCTCATGGCAATCCCCGCCTTCCGGGTTCAAGCAATTCTCCTGACTCAGCCTTCTGAGTAGCTGGGACTACAGGCACGTACCACCATGTCCGGCTAATTTTTGTGTTTTTGCTAGAGACAGAGTTTCACCATGTTGGCCAGGCTGGTCTCGAACTCCTGACCTTGGATGATCCACCAGCCTCGGCCTCCCAAAGTGCTGGGATTATAGGAGTGGGCCACTGTGCCTGGCCCAGCCTTTCTTACCTACTGAGATAATGCTGCCTCTTTCTTTTCTCCATCCCCAACCCATTTTACCCATCCCAACAGTCCCAGAACCTCAACCCTATCATTTTTGCCTTCTGATGGTCAGTGGGGGTATTACAGTACAGATAAAACAGGATGCTGCCCTGACCAGAGTAATGGGATTTTACAAATGGAGCAGGTGGTGTCTGAGAAGGAGATGTATGCCTTTATGCTTTATTCTTGGAGACTGATTAGTTCATCCTGATTTGAACTCACTTTTGTCTCTCTTATTATACACATTAGTAAATTCCAGATCTTGAGTTTCAGTGTGTTTATAAGATAAAAAAAAAAAAAAAAAAAAAAAGGAATCCACCAGATCTCAAATGGGAGATGTGAAATGGAAAATTTTTTGATGTTTTTCTTCCTATGAAGATTTTTTTGTTTGATTAGAGGGAAAAAAACATAGGAAAGGACTGTAAATCCATGAGAAAATTTCCCAACTCTAAGTATGGAAATATCTCAGTAGGTTCTACAATATGGGGTCATCTATGTGGATGGGAAATATTGGAACATAGGAAGGGACATTCTAATCTTCTTTCTTTGTCATGCTTAGCTTTGGTCATACATTTGTGAGGAATCTAGGAATAAAGAAAGTTGGGTTCTGTTTTTAAATTCCATCATCAAGGCATACTTATTGAACGGCTATTACAACATAATTTATGCCACTGATAGTTTGATTTCTTTCTCTCCCCACCCCCTTATCTCAGTTTGTCCACTTGAAAATGAATGAAAAAAATAATCTCTAGAGTGGCACCTTAATTATGCATACCTAAAATGAATAGGCATTTGCTATATATGGGAAAGTGAGTGAGACTAGACTTGTACATACACAGAATAATAGATCTCTAGCAAAACAGTAGGCAAGTATCATGAACAATCACCTGGAATTCCTTAAACTAAACACAGGAAATCATTTCCTATCCCTATTACTGTCTCTATGGTCTGGAAACACGGAGTACCTTTGCAACTGAGATGATATAGGTTCTAGCAGTAGAGGCAGGAGAGTGGATGCAATGACCCCTTTAGATCCCTTCCAGCATGGGTATTCAACAACTTGGTGATCCCAGAGGACTAATCTGTGTACAGCAGAACATATTTACAGCCTGATTTCTTTTTTCTCCCTCTCTGTCTCCACCCAATTTCTATTCCCAAGGAATAGAGGCTTTGATAGAGGATAACAGCCCAAGATGATGCAATGCATTTGCTTTGGCCTCCGCTTGAGTCTGTGTCTGTTATTAGAGGGTGGTGCTAGGTCTGGCCTTCCCGATGGCTTAGTCCCAGGATCAGGACCCACTCCACCAGGACAATGACTCACCTCTGTGTTAGAGGACTTCTTGAAATCATGGGTTGTGGTTGGGTACCCAGGCCCTTGGGGCCCCGGTGGTTCTCCAGGTTGCCCACCCAGAGCCAGAAGGGGTGCGGGCTCTGCCTCCGCCCTTCTTTATGCCTGCATGTCACACATCCAAATCCCTTTGAGCCTCTCTATCTTCCTACTGCTGTGCAAATTTGTATATATTTCTAGGCATGGAGAAGAAACTCAACTACATGATAGTGTTCCAATTAAATGCAATAAACAGTTTTTACAAACACTGTGCTTTGTAATGGGGTGAAGTTTGTGGGCGAATAGAAGAATAATCACTTTAAAAGTTTTATAATAAATTGTCTACTTTATTTTAGAGATAATAGAAAATACAGAAGGATAAAAATCCATTAAAATCCTAGCAAAACCAAAACAAGACGTGATGGGACTAGAATACAAAGATAAAAATCTGTGTTGCCTGCCTTCCTAGCCCCTAAGTCTAGGTGCTTTTTAAAAATACATATACATTTTTTTTAATTGACACACTGTAATCATGCATTTTTATGGGGTACAATTTGTGTTTGGTATGAGGTGCTTTTGAAGCACTGTTGACTAACTCACTACTTGGAAGTCTTTACCGTGTTCCAACAGACGGCCCTTGCTGCCTTGTCCTCAGGCTCTCAGTGCCTTTTAACTGAGAGCTGCAGACTCCAGCGCCTACAGAGAACAGGTAGACCATGTAAAGGAATGGAGCCACCTGCCTTAATTCAGGAAGGTGTAGAACAGGAGCCATGGTGAGCTGGGAGCACACATGGAGAGAGAGACCGTAGTGATGTTTGCTCCGGGAGAGGGAAGAATCTGCTCTGCCTTATCTTCTGATTTTTCAAAAAGAAGCCAGAACTCCACAATTTGCTGTGAGCTCTTCCCATTATTAATTGTTAAAAATAAACTCAAGTTGTTTCCATTTGCTTGTTTTACAAAAGGGGGGTTAACATAGCAGCAGATGCAGATTCGACTCAGTCTATGAGCCACCGGTTTGCCATCTCCATTATAACTCTCCATGTCCTTCCAACCTATCTGTTAGCAAGCTGTAGACCAGTAGGTTTCTTCCTTTTCAGTGTCTCCAGCCTAATCATTTTTACAAGTAGTTTTGCATCTCAAGCTTCAGCTGCTTTCTCTTTTCTTACGTCTCTCTACCCATGCCAGCCAGCCACCCTGATTTTTAAGAACAATTGCAACTTGGTTTTTTATGTTTTAGCAGATGAAATTTTCAAGTTAGGTTTATATGGTTTGGCTCTGTGTCCTCACTGAAATCTCATGTTGAATTGTAATCTCCAATGTTGAGGGAGGGACCCAGTGGAAGATAACTGAATCAAGGGGCACACTTCCCCTTGCTGTTCTTGTGATAGTGAATGAGTTCTCATGAGATCTGGTTGTTGAAAGTGTGTAGCACTTCCCCTTTCTCTCTCTCTCTCCTGCTCCACCATGGTAAGATGTGCCTTCTTCCCCTTTACCTTTTGCCATGATTACAAGTATGCGGAGGCCTCCCCAGCCATGCTTCCTTACAGCCTACAAAACTGTGAGTCAACTAAGCCTCTTTTCTTCATAAATTACCCAGTCTCAGGTAATTCTTCATAGCAGTGTGAAAATGGACGAATACATAGGTTTTCCTCCTCCTTTTCTACTACCCCTTTGCTTTTCTTTGAGGCTTTGTTTTTTTCATATTGAATGACCAAAATCATGTCCCTAGAATGGGGAAAAGAATGGGGAAAAAAATCTAATGAATCAATTCACAGACTGTCAATATCTGATAGCATCCAAACTACCAGTGCTTTACGTCAATAAAATCAGTTTAATTTTCATAGACTGGTAATGACTAACTCGATGTAGGGAAAATTTGCATTCCTGATTTTTCTCAAAGGTTTTATTCAAGGTTCTAGAAAGTGGAACTGGCTGTGAGGAAGGGCCTCAGGTACTCATTGCAAACACATTTCTGCCTCCTATCCCCTCATCTCAACTCTTCTGACAAAATATTCCCTTTGCAAGGTGTATACTGGATAGTTTTATCTTCATCATTATGATTATTAAAGGCTAATATAAACACACTGTATCTATGTGGCAGACATTATGTCGAGAATTTTACATACATTATACTCGTTGGTTCCTCACCAGATGTTAGACTTTGTACTCTATGATCAGCCCCATTTATAATAAGAACATCTCTACCCCTTGACTTAGTTCCTTTGGGTTCCTATAGCAAAATACTACACACTGGTGGCTCGTAAACAACAGAAATTTATTTCTCACTGTTCTAGAGGCTGGAATTCTGAGGTTATGATACCAGTATGGTCAGGTACTGGTAAGGGCTCTCTTCCTGGCATACAGACAGTCACCTTCTTACTGTATCCTCATATAACAGGGAAAAAAGGGTGAGAACTTGCCAGGGTCTCTTGTAGGGAAACTCATCCTGTTCATAAGGGCTCTATCCTCAGGACCTAACCTAATCACCTCTTAAATTCCTCACCTTTTTAAAGATTTTATTTATTTTATTGCATTTTAGGTTTTGGGGTGAAGATCATGCAAGATTGTTGCATACGTACACACATGGCAGTGTGATTTGCTGCCTTCCTCCCCATCACCTATATCTGGCATTTCTCCCCATGCTATCTCTTCCCAACTCCCCACCCTCCACTGTCCCTCCCCTATTTCCCCCCAACAGACCCCAGCGTGTGATGCTCCCCCTCCCTGTGTCCATGTGTTCTCATTGTTCAACACCCACCTATGAGTGAGAACATGTGGTGTTTGATTTTCTGTTCTTGTGTCAGTTTGCTGAGAATGACGGTTTCCAGGTTCATCCATGTCCCTACAAAGGACACGAACTCATCGTTTTTTTATGGCTGCATCGTATTCCATGGTGTATATCCAAAGGATTATAAATCGTTCTACTGTAAAGACACATGTACATGAATGTTCATTGCAGCACTGTTTACAATTCCCCACCTTTTAATACCTTCACCTTGGGGGTTAGGATTTCAACATAGGAACTTTGGATGGACACAATTATCCGGCCATAACACCTTGTTTTGATGCATGCAGTAAGACAGGGAAACTCAATTCAAGTTTAAGAGACCTTGAAAGTTGACATCATCCATCCCTCAGCTTCCAGGCAGAATGAAATCCTCATTACAGAACTGTAAGGGGAGAAAATCCTCTGTTTAAAATTCATTACAAATATTCTTTAATAAAAGATTCTCAGCCTCTTTCAGTGACTCATTTTGGTGTATAATAATCATCACAATCAGGAATTCATTTATTCGATGTACAGCCCACAAATCATAAGACTTCCCTTGGAATTTCAATGGAATTTTATCTGAAACCTAAGTTTTTCCAACTGGGGTTTTAAAATAGGTTGTTTATTTACCCTTAGACCTCCTTTTGTGGTATCCATACCTCTTTTGAACTCTCCAGAGTATCATTTGAAATGGGAAGTACTATGTGTGCATATATTCATGTATGTATGTTCAGGCAGACATCAAAAAAGAAGCAAAATAAAATATCTGCCTATTATCTTTATAAGCCAGTATTGTTATTCAGGGCTGGGGTTTGAATCTTGCTTAATTATTTACAATTGCCAGACCATGACCTAAGTAGTTGGGGTAAAGAATATCAAGGGCTCTTTTCCTGTAGACAGGATCGACAGCTTGGATGTCAAGCCCTAACGCATCCTGCCTTCACATAGCTTTTTACTAAGTCATCTGTCTTCACATCCTCACATTTGTGATGGGCTGCTTACTTAGTAGCTGATGGAGAGGAACAGCGATCATAACGTAAAGTGCTGTACAAGTATTGATTATTAATTAATTTCTCATTTTATTCATAAAAATTACTTCATTGAGAAACTATTTTTCCCCACTTGCCTAAGCTTATACACCCAGAAAATGAGGGAAGTGTGTGTGTGTATGTGTGTGTGTGTGATCTAAGTGTATCTATGGCAGTAGGGGCTGGATTTGGGGCCTCTGGTTTTCTCTCTCTCTCTCCCTCTATTTTTTTTTTAGACATAGTTTTTACTCTTGTTGCCCAGGCTGGAGGGCAATGGTGCAAATGCAGCTCACCACACCTCTGCCTCCCAGGTTCAAGTGATTCTCCTGCCTCAGCTTCCTGAGTAGCTGGGATTATAGACATGTGCCACCACACCCAATTAATTTTGTATTTTTAATAGAGATGAGGTTTCTCCATGTTGGCAAGGCTGGTCTTGAACTCCCAACCTCAGGTGGTCCACCCGCCTCGGCCTCCCAAAGTGCTGGGATTACAGGTGTGAGCTACTGCACCCAACCTTTTCCTGTCTTTCATCCACTCACCTGACAGCCATCTATCTCTATGAGTCATGCACATGGCTTTGGGGCAGTAATGTCAAGGACATCAATAACATTGTTATAAGAAGGACTGATGAGTCTGCATACTTCCAACTGTCTAGTTTGTTTGTCTGCAAACCAAAAGACTGGGTCCTAAATAGCAATAGTACAAAACAACAACAAAAATATCCAAGAATCCTGAGGCAAGGAGAAGATACTGAGAGAGAGAAGAAAGGAAGTTATTATAGACAGAGTCTAGGGAGGACATACCATTTCAATAGCCAGAAATTTGAAATAAGAGATGTTTCCTTCTGGCTCAGAATTTGGACCAGATCTCAGGGAGCTTGGCTGGTCAATTTGGTCTTACCTAGAAGGAACAGCAGAGCAGAACACGAAGGAGCGTGTCGACTTATCACTCTCCCTGTAGCTAGCATGGAAGTGTATGCCAGAGAGATACTGGGGTGGGTTGGCTCAAGCTTCAGAGAGAGCCAGAACTTCTAAAGGGTCGACACAGGGACAGACGCATCCCCTGTCTGGATGAAATTGTCTGCCTGTGTGGGGTTTCATGAGGGTATGGAGTTACCTTTATTTCATTTTTTCTTCTCTTAACCACACAGTGCTAGATCTCTTAATTTTTTTCCCCTCAAGTTTACTTTTAGAAATTGCATTGCTATCTGCTAATCTAAACAGATTAATTTCAGACTGAGATCTAAGGGTTTAAAGGAAAAAAATCTCTCTTCTTTGTCTTCAGTTTCTTTGTTCAGATTCTTTGTTACACAGACATAATAGAGAGACAATGCCCAACTGTCTCTGCTGGATCACAATTCATATTTACCCACAATTCATATTTACCCATGTAGCTCTCTATTTTCAGGCCTCCTTCACCCAGAACTGAAAATATGTCATTGAACTTCTCAGTCGCACCTCCAGGCAACCCTACAATGTAGGGCCAACGCAACTTATTTGAAAAGGAAAAGATGATTTTCTTCAGTTCATTTAACAGAGCATTTCTATAAACATTTGTTATGTGTTAAGAGCTATTTTGAAGTACAGGTATTAACCCATTTAATTCTTTCAGCAACCCAGTGAGATAGTGACTATTATTATCCTTATTGTACAGATGGGGATAACGAGGCATGAAGCAATGATATGACTTGCCCCAGTTACATAGCTCATTAGTGGTGAAATCAGGATTCTAACCAAGGCATTTTGGCCTGGGGTCCTTCACTCTTGACCATCACTTTAATATGAAGCTCACCCTTAATTATATTTACCTCCTGGTCTTGTCTTTTAATTATTCAGGTACTCAATTTTCTTATTCATATAAGGGGATTGTATAATGAGATTTTCTCATTTATTCAAGTAAAGCCTGTGGTGTTTAGCTACCCCTTGGTTCTCTTTGCTGTGTATTGTACATACCTTGACTATGCCTTTAGCTCAGGCCTTTACACTTACAGTCACAGGGTTACAGGAAGCTCAGAGGGCCCTGCGCAGCTATTCTACAGAATTTGAGGATGGATATGACCAAACCTGACACCCTCTTCTGGGCCAAAGCCACACAAGGAAATAAGATAACAGATTCGTAGTCAAGGGTGCTCCATCAAACCACATAGTTCAGATTCTTAGAATCTAGTATCATCCATGCCACCCTTGCTGAGTCATTTCCAGGCAGTCCCTGCCTTCTTATGGGCTGGAGCTTGGTCTTAACCATGAGGAATTTCAGCAGGAATGGATGTCACCAGCTCCTTATACAGTCACAAAACCACTTCTGTTAGGTTCAGAGCCATGGAGCATCCACACAGCATTCCTTCCTGCCTGTGAAGCTTCAGAAGTTTCCGTGGCTTCTCCAACACCCAAAGGGAGAGGAGAGGAGAGGAAAAGGGAAGACAGAAGAGGAGAGAGAAGGGAAAGAGAAAGAGGGGGGAAGGGAGAAGAGAGGCAAGGGTGGGAGGAAGAAAGGAAGGAAGGGGGAAGGGAGGAAGGGAGGAAGGGAGGGAGGGAGGGAGGGAAGGAAGGAAGGGAGTCTTTTCATTAAGCCTCAAATCAACCTATCTCTGACCTGCTCTTCCTGACTCCCCTCCAATAGGTGTTCCGCATATTGGACTCTAAAACTCAATTCCAACCTCAGCATTCTGTTGTTTAAGGCCTTCTGTGACCTCTGATTGCCTCAAGTTCAAGTCCAAACTCCTAAGCATGGGACACAAAGTTCTTTATAATCTGGTCCCCATTTTCCCTTTTTATTTTGCCTCTCAATCCTTTCCATATTCCCATTTTCTCTCTTCCCTCCTCTCCTCCCCCTTTCCTCTCTCATTCTGTCCATCTACCCTGTGCCCCCTTTCCCTCCCTGCCTTCCTCTTCCCACTTTCTTCTTTTCTTCCCCACCTCTACCCTCAATTATATTGACCTGCTTATAATTCTCTAAAACAAAAATCTTCCGTCTTGTCTCCTGATCTTTGCTCAGAGCTTCTGTTTGCTTAGAATCCTTTCCCCTGTTCCCACAATCTCATGGCTAACTGCCCCTTTATCTCTAAAGCCCAATCTAGTTTTGCTCCAAGGAGACTATTCCCTGTCCTTCCCACAGCACCTCCTGTCTACCCTATAATGCAACAGTAGTCCTCATGGTATTTGACCCTCCACTTTAAGGTTATTCTCTTCTATGGGACCATAGCTTCATAAAGAAAGGGATCATGTCCCTGCCAAATTATCTCTGCAAAGCACAGTATGTGGTACATGGAAGATACTAGCAAAGATTTGTTGACAGACGACATCAGTAGTGTATGGCAGTGTAAACCCGGGCCCCTTCCTAACCAAGGGTCTTAATATAATCTCCTCAGGTGTCACATTGAGGGTGAGAGCCAGAAAAGAGGTCAAGTCATTTGAAGTCACCTGTACAGAACATGTAGGTATTCAGATTACAGCTGGGACTAAAACCCAGCCCATTAAGCTACAAGCTTCTCAAGGATGAGAAACACATCTTATTAATCCTGCCATTCCCGTGGCCAGCATCACGTCCGGAAAGTATCAGGTGCCTAATGAATGCATGCATGAGTACACTGGCACCCAGTTGTTTCCACTGCCTCAGACAATGTTGAAAAGAAACTGTGTTATTACATTAGAGTTGATTGCTCTAGACAACTAAACTGAATAATTAGAGCTCTACCCTCCAGATTAGGGTGTGAATCCTCTGCCATCCAAATTTCCCGGTTAAGCTGAAAATTATCAATTTGATTTGAATTTGTGCAGTATCAATATAAACTGCCTTTACTTCCTGAATTGACGGATTGCAAACAAAAGTGGCCCAGATCTAGTGTTACCACTATGTCCACAGAAAGAGGCTGCTGCTATTTTTAAAGTTCCCCTGGAAAGTAGATGATATGATCCCCCTTGCTTATTCATTCTGATGTCACTCAGACCTCTAGGGAGGAAAGTTCCTCTTTTCATTCTGCTAAAATTGCTCCTACCTTGTATTTGGAATGTTTCTCCCTATGGGTCGGATTACAGATGATAGGAAGGCTCCTGATATTGAGCCATGACCCCAGTGTCTCCCGTGTTCCTGGCTTAGTAGACAGTATAGATGAGAAGGAATGAATGTCTGTGTGATGTTAATTTAACACAGACTCCAGCATGGTGAGCCTGGACTGGTTAGCACTGCCATTGAGGCAGCATTTGATGGGTTGCAGAGGAGCTGCATAATGTAATGTTTTTGAGTGCAAACTTCAAAAAGTGACTCTGAAGTAGTCAGACTGCCAAGGCTTTCAATTTTAGCTTTCTGCTTAAGTATCTTGCTGTAAGCTCACACAGCTATTACCTTCTCTGAACCTTTTTGCCCCTATCTATAAAGCAAGCCTGATAATAATATGACTACCTTAGATACAATTCATATAACATGCTTTATATAGTGCCTAAAATATGATGCATAATAAGTGTTACACACACAGACACATGCACCCCTCCAAGGATTGTGGGTAGTTGCTCTAATGGGTAAATCAGCAACTGGGCTGTGAGTAGTCTTTGGTGACTCACATTTTAAAGACTGTTTTCTCTGTTTGTATCCTCTTAATCCCTCTATGAATTCCTAGCCCTTGGAACCTGCTCTGAAGATGACCGCACAATATCTCCCAGTTACCCCAGGCCTCCCAAAGCAAACTTCATGTTATTCACGTAACTTGTATTTTAGCAGACGATCCCAAATATGCACCCAAATTTGATGTAAATCAGTCCAGTTGTTTTCTTTTGACATGACGAGAGAGAGAGAGAGAGAGAGAGAAAGAGAGAGAGAGAGAGAGTTAACTTCATTTGGCTAGATGGAAGGTGAAAAGGCAGAAAGCGAGCAGAGGATAACCCACTTGCCTTGTCCTGCTTCTCATGCACAGAGCACAGATGTAGCACAGAGATCTGAGGATGGGGGCCTGGGAGACCCAGGCATCCAAGAGAAGCCATTCCCAGGTTAACAGAGTGAGCATTTTAGTAAGTATATCAAGGAAAGAAAACCTATCTTGGTCTCTAGTGAGCGGTGAGCAATTGCATTCAGCAAGGCCTGAGCAGATAAGGGCCTACAGGGAAGAAAGTCACATCCTACAGCACACAGCAGGGGACAAGAGTGAGTGTGACACAGAGGTCCCACTGCAGCAGGGTCTGGAAGTAGAGAAGTCTCTCTTGGCTGTGGCAGTGACCTCCCATGGCTACCCTGGGGTTTTCGTCAGATCCTGGGTAAGGAGAGGCTGGAGAATGGCCCCCAGATCTCCAATTACTGGAAGTCACATCATTGGTTATTTTGTGCTGACACAATTGTCAGTCGTTTCCATTCTGTGTTGGTGATGCATGCTTTAGCAATACTTCTGTCAACTTTAATAAAGAATTCAATTAATATCAAGATGTTCTAACCAGAACAAGAAATATCAAGGGAAGCAACATTCTTTACTCTACAAAGCATCTTATCTGAAGAAAATTTCAGTGTTTTTTTTTTTTTTCTATCAGAATCATCATCCTAGATTTCTAAGTCAGGCAATGGTTGACTTGCCAGTTGCCATGCATACGTCAAAATAATTAAAGCAAAAAACAATACAAGGTAGCATAGCATGGGTTCCACCTTCCTAGCTAGACCTTGAAGTTTTGGAAGTAGAATGTTGCCAGCATCTAACCTCTGACTAAAAGAGCTAGGACTTTATCAGCCTTATGGTGGAAGGAGAGGAGTAGAGGTGGTGATGGGGGATGCATGAATCTGCCTCTCCCTAGAGACATTAGGACACAAACTTCCACCATTATTGCTGCAATGTTCCATCACAGTCCCATCTGAAGCTTACATGCAATGACTTTGAGGGGTCATTTTGGCCTTGGGGTACTCATTCAAGATGTCAGCATCATCTGAGCTATGTGGAGTGAGCAGTTCAGGGTTCCCTAAGGGAGACCTTAGAAAGGATCACAGACATCATAATGCCATTCCGCCTGCTCCTATAATTCTCCCCATCAGAGAATTCGGGTTTCCACAAAGGAGGAGTGTGCTTGTTTCTGTGGGTCTGACTGTGCAAGCTGCTGCCACCACTGGCTTTGAATATCTCATGCCTCTTTGTAGGGACAGGGTTCAGATAGGGAGAGCAACTTCAACAAGATGGGGAGGAGATGAGGAGGAGGCTGGCTGCCTAGAGTAGGTTAGTTTGGTGAAAATAGTGAATTTATTAGGACACATGTAAGAGGCTGAGTCCACAAATCTGACCTGGTTTCAGTGTTTCCAAAGATGCTTAACAGAGTAATTAAAACATAGGATTCATCTAACAACTTAGACTTTACCAAAATTCCTTCACACTCAGAGCTCCATTTGTGCACTGAATTGGCTTAGGACTGAAGGGATCCACATATTACAGATGAAGGCATAGATTTCAGAGAAGTTAGGTAACTTCTCCAAGACCACACAGTAAGGCAGTAAGACAGTAAAGAGTTCCTCAGTGATAGTTTATGTCCTTTAATGTTTTTATCCCCAGGACTTAACAGAGTGAGACTAACAAAAGTTTACTGAATAAATGAGCTGGGCTGGAACCCAGGCTTCTCTCTGTAATGAGGGTTGCCAGATTTAGCAGATAAAGACACAGGAAGTCCAATTAAATTTGAATTTTAGATAAACAAGAAATAATTATGTCCTCTCTCTCATTATTTGTTCAGTTCTATTATTTATTTTAAAGGGATACATTTCAACATCTTCCTGTTGGTAATCTTTATCAACAACTGATAGTCATTAAAATTCCAGATACTATGGAGATCTCTCAGATAACTAAAAGTAGAATTACCATTTGACCTAGCAATCTCATTCTGGGCATATACCCAAAAGAAAATAAATCATTATACAAAAAGACACCTACATGCGTATGTTCACAGCACTATTTTCAATAGCAAAGACATGAAATCCACCAAGGTGCTCCTCAGTGGTGGACTACATAAAGAAAGTGTGGTGCATATACACTATGGAATACTACACAGCCCTAAAAAATGAATGAAATCATGTCCTTTGAAGCAACATGGATGCTGGAGGTTATCATCCTAAGTGAATTAACACAGAAATATAAGACCAAATACCACGTGTTATCATTTAGAAGTGAGAGCTAAACATTGGGTACACTTGGGCACAAAGATGGGAACAGCAAAACTACCGTGGGTACTATGATAACTACTTGACTGACAGGATCATTAGAAGCACAATATTAAGCACCATGCAATGTACCCATGTAACAAACCCACATATGTATCCCCTAAATCTAAAATAAAATAAATGCAAATTAAAAAAATTTCCAAACACTGGCTTTCTATTGATTGAATTCTTTAATAAAAAATTTTCAACCTATTTTGAGTCAGTAACAAACGAAATTTAGAGAACTTGTTTAAAAACTGTTAAATATTCTTAACAGCCCTTAAGATGACTTAAAAAGTAATTCTTCAGCAGATCAAATCTGATCCATGAGGAGCAAAAAAGAGCAAGTGTGTATCTCACCATGGTGAATTATTGCTCGGTATTAATTACAACTTTGTTACCAAAATATGCAGTTGAATTTTTTTCTGTTCATTAAAATGTGCATTAAAATATTTCTAAAATTTTCTCCTACAAATACTACAGATATTTAATAACTACAGATACGAAAAATGTTTAACAACCTTCTTATTTTATAATGATTTAGATTTGAAGAAAAGTTACAAAGATAGTACATGAGGTATTCCCATATATCCCTCACTCAGATTCCCCATTGTTAATATTTTAATATTACTATGGTATGCATGTCCATAGCTCAGAAACCAACATTACTCTCAACTGAACTGTATGCTTTATTCAGAGTTCGTATTCTTTTATTTAGATTTTACTTTTTTTTTTTTAGATGGAGTCTCAGTCTGTCACCAGAATGGAGTACAGTGGCACAACCTCAGCTCACTGCAACCTCTGCCTCCTGGGTTCAAGTGATTCTCCTGCCTCAGCCTCCCGAGTAGCTGAGATTACAGGTGCCCCTCAACACACTCAGCTAATTTTTGTATTTTTAGGAGAGACAGGATTTCACCATGTTAGCCAAGATAGTCTTGATCTCTTGACCTCATCATCCACCTGCCTCCACTTCCCAAAGTGCTGGAATTACAAGTGTGAGTCACTGCACCCAGCCTAGATTTTACAATTTTTTTCTACTTATGTCCACCTTCTATTATAGGATACCAGTTACATTTAGTTGTCATGCTCTCTTAGTTTCCTCTAAACTATGACAATTTCTCAGTCTTTCCTTATTTTTCATGACCCTGAAAGTTTTGGGAATACTGGTCAAATATTTTGCAGAATCTTCCTCTATTTGAGTTTGCCTGATATATTTCTGATGGTGAGACTGGGGTGGTAAATTTGAGGAAGAATTCCACAGAGGTGAAGTGCCTTTTCAGCATGTGATATCTGGGGCATATGCTATCAACATGACATCACTGGTGATGTTAACCTTGGTCACTTGATTAATTTAGTGTTTGCCACGATACTCTGCCATGAAGTTATCTTTCTACCCCCGCCCCCTTCCATACTCTATTCTTTAGAGGACAGACACTAAGTGCAGCCCACACTTACAGGCAGAGCTAGGCTCTTTCCTCCAAATGTCTCACGTACACACAGTCTAAAATTTCCCCCATTTTTTATTGGCCCCCAGCAGCTGGTTGCCTGGCAGCCTCCAGTAGTACATGACCCAGATCACAGAAAATTGGTGGCACTCCAAGCAACGGGCATGGATAACACCATTGAGTCCTCCTTACACTACTACCTGAGACCTGAGGAAGTTACCTGGCCCATCCTGCTCACATCCAAACCTTTTATTGTATCAGAGAGCACTCTACGTATTCTCATTGAAAGGGAGATACTTGTTATATTACATGTGGAAAGTTGGGACTATAGAGATGAGCCATTGCTGGTCACTTTCAAATGTAATCATGTATTAAAAGTGTCTCACATACTACTCTATGACGGTGAAGGAAGCTGGAATACACAATGGAATTCAACCTTCTGGCTTAGTTTTTTATAACTATGAAGGTTGGTACTTCGTCAAAAAATGGGAAATCCCAAACAAATGCTAAGCAAATAAGACACCAGGACAATAAACAGATGCTGGAACGATCCCAGGCATACTGGGACAATGATCATCTTATGTAAAAAGTCTTCTTCACACTGTGTATAAGCATCTGTGGATGCCAAAGTTTTGGTAAGACTCACAGCATTTCTTTCCTTCAGAATGCTGGGAATCCCCGTGTAAGGTTCACACACTCCCTTACACTCTGGTAGAGTTTCTCTCTCAACTATCTTGCACCTGGTACTGTGTCCCTTTACCTTCTACCATGCTAGGCTGCTCAGATGAGACACCTAGGGGACTTTCCAGCAAAACTTCACCCTTTGATGACCAGAATCATGTCCCAAACCACGTAGACTGGGCTGGACAACACTGAGGTCTTGAAGGTTTCTCACTTCTCTTTGATCCTTTTACTTTAGGGTGGCCTCTGCTCTAGCTCTTACAGTCATTTTATTGTGTGTCCATGTGGGTGCTGTAAGTTTGTGCTTTGCTTTTAATGCACATCAGAGCCAGGCCTAAGTAAGATAGAGGACAGTGTGTGTGTGTGTGTATGTGTCAGGGGCCATACGTAACCAATTATACTTGTGCATTCATGTCACAAGTCATAGAGCACCTATCCCATGACAGCTACTGGGCTACTTTCCAGAGATAAAACACTGTCTAACATATGGCTCCAGACCTCATGGAGTTCATGATCTAAATCAGAACCTTCCTCATTATGCAGAAAACTGAAAATGAGACTTGCTGCGTCCAATCACAATGACATACACACTTGTGGGAGGAGTTCATGGCATTGAATCTGAATGGGAGCCAAACAAACCAACCAGCTGCCCGCTTACCACACTCAGACTCCTGGTCCAGACCCAAATACACCCCTGGGAGCAACTGCCCACTCTGCGGAACAGTCATGCTGAACTGGGTGCCTTGGTTTGCAGCTGGCGCTTGGTGGTTGACAGAAATCATGGATTTTGGCTCTTGTGGTATTTGCTCTCTGGAGCACATAGGATAAGTCATGACAATCAACTGAATCTTTATGACAGGCATCAATAGTAGTTAAAAAAATGTGTTTTTGCCTGTATAATTTCCTCTCATTCTGATGGCTGGGCAGTTTTTGGTTTGGGCCTTATGAGGGCTTGCTGCTGGGCCCAGATCGTGTTTCATGAAAGGTTTACCCTGGGAATTAGGGATTGCTGCTTCCCCCCACTAGGAAAATTAAACCCTTCTCACTGGAAGCATGGGTCTGGAGAAATTTATTCCACAAGGGTGATTGACCATGTCCTCCCTGATATGTGTTGTTTTTAATCTGTCTAAGTGGACTGCTGCCTGGCTATGGGTCCCTTTTGTTGGGTTCTTCTGTATTTCTTGGTGTGGGCAGGAGTTTGGGAAGGGTGTGGGATGCCTTAACCCAAGAGGCCAGGCTTGGTCACATCAAGAGTGGTGCTGTGTGCAACTATGCAATCACTGAATATCAGAGGTAGACAGAAACACAGGGATCACTCGAGTTCTGATCTTTTATTTCACTAATGCAGGGATTAGGGTAGTGGCAGAGCAGACTCCAGAGTCCAGGCTTTTTGTTCCTGGCACTTCCTCCATTCAACCAAAGACCATGGAGTGATTCTTATTTTGGTCTCCTTTGGACCCAGATCAGTGCCGGCCTTCAAAGGATTAAAGGAAAAAAACAGTAACACAACTTCAGTGAAAGGAAATTTGGGATTTTGAGAATGAAGAAGGAACTATTTCAATGATAATTTAATAGCTTCCCTAGTGACAAAGGAATTCATGCTGGTGCTTAGTTTCTGAAGATCTGTGAGCTACCCTACCTGTGAAATCACCCATCAAATGCCAAGCCACCCTCCATGAAAGGAGTGGGAGATGAGCATGCTTCACTCTCCTTAACTTCCTTCAGGGACCAGAGTGGTTTCCACTGGAATTACCAGAAAAGTTATCTGGAAAAAATAGAGTAAGTCAAATACTCAGATAATCTCCCACAAAGGCCATCCTCACTGCATTCCTTGATAAATTTGGGTTTTCTGTACAGAAATTTTCATTGCTGTCACCCTTCTCTTTCTAAAAATCAGCCCCATATGTAATTTCCTTATATACTGAATGGAGTGACTACATGATTCCAGAGGAGTAGATGAATTTATAGACCAAGAAAGTTAGATGTTCCCAGTCGCTCAAAATTCCCTCTTCCCCTTCCTGGAGGATAGCAGAGACTCCATTTCTCTTCATTTACTAATTTAAGGAATTCATGCTGGTGCTTAGTTTCTGAAGAACTGTGAGCTACCCTACCTGTGAAATCACCCACAGGCTAAAGCAAGGTTAAGTTGTGAATCTGTGACTACTTAAAGCTTATTTCACACCTGGATATTCAGTAAAGTTGGTGTTCATGAAATATGTCCAATACGTACCATCCAGAGGTAGAGCACTCATTCCTAAATTCTACCCTTTCGAAACAGCCTTTCCAATCCTTCTTCTGAGGGTTCTCGTCGCCCTGATCAGCAGTTTCCAAATGAGACAAAACGAAGTTTGTTTTGCTGACTCCGTATAGGAAAACGTGGGTTTGACGGACAGGGCCCTGAGCCTGACCCTAGTGAAGAAGGTCAGGTAGTGTCCACAGCTTTAAGGGCTCATAGAGAATCAAGGGACTGCAGCTGGCTTGGCTCAGGTAGCCAGGTTTGAAAGGGCACAAAGACCATGTTGAATAGTCTCTGTGGTGCCTGACATCCTCTCTCCATGACACAGGATGGTCTTTCTGCAATGCCCAAGTAAACTATGCTCCTTGCGATCAAGCATGGTCCCAAACGGAAGATTCCACTGACTGCAAATCTGGACTCGTTACTCTCTTCCGTGGGTTTCAGCCCCCATGTACATGCTCATGTATGAAAGAAATACTGCATCTCTAGTTTCCACAAATTAAACCAACTTCAATTCTTATCCTGAGATACCAGGACATCCATCTTATTGTTTACCACCAACCTCCACTCTAGGACTGAGCCAAGTTTTGAGTCTCACAGAGGACCAACTGCTGAAAGAGGTGCCCATGGGTCTTGGTGGGCTGCCCATTCTCTCATGGCAGAGGTGGTCCCTTCAGCCTCTCCTCTCTGCTTTTAGGATCCCCAGATCCCACTCTTTCCCTACTACCTTCCTGCCCTAGAGAATACCACTTCAGGCAACACAATCTCTTCCCCTCTCCATATTTCTCCATATAGCCTTACCTACTCTATCCTCAAACTGCTTTGGTTGGTCTAACTTCCAGAAACAAGAACATGGACATTCTGCCAAATAATCCTCCTGAAATAGCCAAAGATAATATCCACTATATACCTCAATGTTTGGAGGATAAACAAGAAAGCATGGGGAGGAAAAACAAACAAACAAATTAAAAACCAAGAGCTGCCCTAAACCAGAATGATCAGAGATTGGGACTCATCATAATCTCTTCCCTCCCACCCCCTCCCTCCCTTCCACCCCTCCTTTTTTTCTGTTTCCTGAGACCCCTCTGGACTTCCTGACTACCTCCATCTGATATTGTCTGGGTCCCAGTAGCACAGCCCGTTAGGGTTTTTTGCACAGCCCTGGATCCTGTGCAGGGCTCTTGCTTCAGTCAGACAGTCTGACCCCCAGGCCAGTTCAGTGGCTGAAAGCACTTTCTCCCCCAGTGTTTGTGTCTTTGTTTATTCCATCATGAACATAGCCAGATGGCCTGTTCTCTCCAGGCCACAAGCCATCCTGCTTACCTCCCTCACTAACATTTTTTTGCCAGACTCCTGAAGCATTTGAGTTAAGATCTCCAGCTCAGATCGTTCCGTTGGCAGAGGGACTGTCAGGTGAGGCAGTGAGCTCCCTGTGATTGGGATTAGACCACCATCTTCCCAAGACCCAGTAGAGGCTATTCCTATTCCTAATTGTACACAAAACTGGATTGGGAAGCCTCTAAATCCCCCAGTTCCTGAACTTGTAATAATCATTCAGAGACTGCCTGGGGTCAAATCTTTGTTCTATGACTTATTAGCTGAGTGACCTCACCCGAGTTGGGTAGTTTCTTTGAGACAACTTCTTCATCTACAAAGTGGGGATATTCATCATTCCCACCATAGGGAGTTTCTGGGGGGATTGGACGGGATGTTACTTGTGAAGCACTCAGAACAGCTCTCAGTGTTCTGGCATACAATAAGCTCTCAGTGAAATGTTATTTCTGTCTACCCTTGTCTTTCCCTTCCTAATTTGCTGAGCAGGGACTAGCCCATCTGCAGTACAGGTTTTATGGAGGGATTTCAGGGTCCATAAAACACAGAATGACCTGAGTGTCTTGCTGAGGATGGACTTTCCAGAAGGTTTTTTTCCTCCCAGCCTATGCTCCATTCCCTCTTCATCACATTCATCTGCAGGCTTATGTGGTGCTTCTCCCGGGAGGGGGCCAGCATCAGCCCCATTTTCTGAGAGATTTCCACAGGCAGCAGGGGAAGAAGGGTTTGTGTTGGTTTTCGAGGGCTGCCCCAAATTTAGACTTGGAGATCTAAATAAAACAAAAATGTATTTGCTCACAGTTCTGAAGTACGGAGATTCAAAATCAAGGTGTCATCAGGGCCATGCTCTCTCTGAATGCTCTAGGGGAGGATCTTGCTTTGCCTCTTCTTAGGTTGTGGGAAATCCTTAGTATTCCTTGGCTGAATAGTGTTACTTACTGTTTTTCTTTGATTCTCACCTTTTTGTGGACAACATTGAAAATTAGAATCTTGCGAGTTTGCTTAGGTTGGGATAATGTTCTGTGCTATCCCAACACCAATTGCACGTTTGCTCAACAGAAAAGGGGCTAAAAGAACTGTAGGATTTATGTTCTAGGGAACTGATAATGGAATTGGCATGGAATGGCTACAAAACTGACCTCCTGCTTTGGGTCTTATAACCAAGGGTGGTGGATTCTCCCAACTTACTTTTCAGTGTAACCTGTTCCTTTGCTCACTGCATGGTATCACCTGACCACCGAGATTTGCCCCATGACCTCCTCTCTTTGTGTCTCCATGTTTTTTCCTCTTGCCTCTCCCAGTTAGGTATTCATCTTATCCTAACGCTGCATTGTAGTCACTGAAAGTTGAAGACCATGGCAGCTTCTCTTTAATCTACCAGGAGTGTGGTGATCACTGGATGCAATATTGGCCAGGTGTTCAAAATCTGATGAATAAAGGTATGAACTAACTACCACTGTCCAACTGGCCAAGTGAGAATGGCTTCCAATGCCCCCAACACTTTCCATTCAGGGATTCTGACAGAGAACTCACCACGAATAGGATGCAGGAAGCTGGTAGACAAATGGCTGTCAGCCACAGAACTGGAGAGTGACAGGAGAAATGCCGCATTGATTCCGGCCAAGTCACTGTGTCTTTCTAGCCTGAGCTTCAGTTTCCTCTCCTTTTATCCTGCTGGATATTAAGCAGGACATTTGGAGTTCCAGTCCACTAGATTCTCTGCTTCTCTTCTTGATGATGTTTTTTCTTAACTTTCTACTCCTTTTTATAATGTGTATTTTTTTCAACAGTAAGAATTATCAGGCTTCATCCACATGTTTGAGTGGCATGTATGTGTGACTGTTTCCCTTAAACTACCTCTTTTCTCATTAACACACTGTCTGCCAGTTCAGGACGATTTCCCTTTGACAGTCTCATCAAGCTGGGTGTCTTGTCCTTAGCTTTAACCTGGTAGCATTAGCTGAAAATTGTCCTGTCTGATCTTTCTGAATATTTTTGGTCTAACCAATCATATTAGGTAAGGAGTTATAATCTTTCATCCCCACTCTCTGCTTTGAAGAGAAAGTGCTTGGCATTAATCCTTCAATCGTAAGAAAAAGGTTCCTCCCTCTCCACCGTTCACTTGGTAGAACTGAAGGGGGCCTGTGGGCTACATGGTCCAGGAAGCCTCTGTGCTATGAAGTCTGGGTTAGGAAAGAGTGAGTCTCTTCACCTCCATGTCATCTAGCCTTCTTGGCATAGCTTGTCTGGAGTGTGGCAGCTGCTGGTGCTGCTATTACTGTCAGCAGCCTGGGCCCTGCTCCCACCACGACACTTACGGATGCTCCATATCAGCCTGCCAGCGTCTTCTCATTGGGCTGGTTCAAAGTGATAAGCAAGCTACAATGTGACAATCTTTTCTTCTTTTTACTACCCTTTTATCATACTATCATACTGCTGCTTCCGCTACTCTTTGCCAGTGAACTATTTAGGCTTAATTAAGCCTCATTTTTATTCCTCCTTCATCCATGACAAGTTCTACTATATGTGGGTTGAAACTTCAGTACATTACTGGCTAGAGAAGATGGGACTGAACGTATTTTATAATCAATTGCACTCTGGGGAACCATCACAAAGATTTCTCTGTCCTTCCCCTGGAAGACTAGGAGTTATGATACAATGCCCCCTAAAAGAGGGTGCCTTATATTACCCAGGATGCAGGCAGACGACAGAACCGTGGCAGGCATAGAGGTCCAGAGAGGAGAAACTGGTTGAATTTACAAAACTTGTAAGATCTATAAAACCTCCACATCCTCTGTAATCACTCTCACAGCTCTTTAATTCCTTAAATCTTTGAGGAAGGTCATTCTACCTCGTGTAGGTTGATGGCCCCTTGGATTGGTTGCTTCCCCTTGTTTCTGACACCTTGGATTCATCTCATCTGGGATGAGATTCACAGTCATGTACTGATTGACTCGTTGGGAAGCTCTGTGACAATTCTACCTGTGTGGTACTTCCTGGCTTTCTTTTAGTGCCATTTGTGTATGTGGATGTTGGGAGACCAGGTACTTCTGCCACAACTCCGTGTCCCTCACCACAGTCAGCATGACTTCCGTGCTTTCCAGCTAGGGTGAATATGCTGCTTCAACTTGTTCTTCAGTAGGAAGCCTACCCTCACCAGAGTCCACAGTCATGTGCCTGCATGCATCCAGGGGTAGATGCGCAGAAACAAGCATAACTGCCCATTGGTGGTCTCAGCTGGGTCTTGTTCTCACTTTTGAATCAACAGAGTTATGATTTAATCCCGTATCTATATTTCTACTTCACTGCCTGGAAAGCAGCTGATACATAAGCTTATCAGATTCCCTTGCTTGTGGAGGGAGGAGTCAGGAAGAAGGGATTTCAATATCCTCACCCAACTCTATGAGCAATTCTCAGTCATCCCAGCCCTCCAGCTGCAGGTCAATTGGCTTCCTTTAATTACCCAAAGCATTGTTTCTACTCTCTTGATTATCTTATGTTATATTCAATTTTGAGGTCTGCCAGAGAAAATTATGGAGTAAGGGGGCTTGGTGAAGGCCGTATATGAAAAATTTTAAAATTAGAAAGCTGCAATTTGGGGAGTTGTAAGCAGAATTTGGATTCTAGAGTGGAAAATGGAATTTGGTTGTGGGTCCATAATGCCTTTCCTCATTTGTTTTAGCAGAAACACATTTTGTAAGACTTGATTTGTCAGACATTAGGAGAGTACCTACCTCCTATTCCAGAATAGCTACCTCCTAAGCCAGCAAACTGTCACAATGCTGATGCTTCCAACCAATGTTAAAAATTTTTATTCAGTAAATTTAACTTGGATATATTGTTAAATAGTGGCTTTGTGGATATTGGACGCTGGGAAATTCATTTGTCCAATGTCCAATAACCAGAAAGTTGCTGTTCATTTTGGGGAAAATTATAGATCCTCCTGTCTAAGTAGTTTCTCACAGGAGGCTAAACTACTGCAGTAGTGATATGAACTGCCTGTAGGAAGATGAAGATCAGATGAACATCTTCATTTCATGCTGGAGAAAATACCATGATAGGAAGGTGGTAAGAGAGGCCTTCGACCTGGCCCAGGGCTGGTGTCATTTAAGACTGAAGAAGCCAGAGTTTGGCAAATGTACTGTGAACCATTGTTATCAAGCTCAGATCTAAGCTTAGGGAGGGGAGGAGGCACGATTGTGGGAGAGCCATGGAGTTTCCTTTGAAGGAAATGGACATTCATACAGAATGGCTTATCATATTTGCTTTACTTATGTCACTGGTTCCTTGGGAAAACACTTCTTATAACCCATTTAGGGAGACTGAAGTTTCTCAAGAAAAGTTAGAGACTCAGGAATCAGGACCATGGCAGCCATGATGGTGACAGGCCAGGCTCAAATCATGGGGCAAGTGATTTTATGAGCTGAAGTCCATTTCTGCCAAACCTCACTCCATGTTGCTATCTATCCATAAAATATATATATGTGTGTCATTCCCAAGCCCTTGACAGATGAGTAATATGTATATATAAATTCCACATTGGAAAGCAAGTGGGCTCTTCTGGCCAAGTTTTGCTTAACACAAAAGTTTTAAGCATGTACCAGAAAGCAAATCAAAGCTGTTCTCTAGTGATTTTTTCATGTGCACAACAGAACTCCAGTATAAAGTTGTGAGATTGTAACTGTTGCAGGTGCTCTTCTTTTCTTGAAAACTATCCCCATCACCATTAATGCTGCCTTTTTTTGTTTGTTTGTTTGTTTGTTTTTTTTTTTTTGGAGAAGGAGAGAATTGATTTGTGAGGCCATATTCTACTTACTGTCTTCTGGAAATATCTGATTATCTTTACCTAAGGAATGGAATAAAAATGTAACACACCCAAATTTTAGAAAGATATGCATTCCCCACTCCCTGTTGTTTCACTGTAGATACCCATCATGTCCTGTTGACAGACATTTATGTGCGTGTTTTACATCCTATGAGATGGGGGAAGCCATCCCATTCTTTCTCAATCTAAAAGTAAGAGAGGGTGAGTGAGCAAAAAAGAAAGGGAGAAGAGAAAGGAGAGAGAGAGATAATGAACATGCCTAGAAAAGCATTTAACACCAGGAATCAACCCAGTGCAGGTTCCCAGAGCAGGTCTGGGCTATAAGCTGATGTCATTTTAGGGCATCTCCTAGCAGACCTACTTAAAAGCCATCTAATTTTCTCATTATCTCATCCCCCGAAGTGCCTTTGCTTCTGTCGTTAACACTTCCCATGGCTGCTCCTAATCACGTTCACAGTGTATTTTAGAAGGTCAGTTGAACATGCCTTCCTACTGCCCCCTTCCCTTCACCTCTACTCTTTGGACAGCATTCTATCATGGCACCAGAAATGAGGAGCTACTGGTGATAGAAACTGATGTCTTCAGTTCTTGCTGAAGTAATGAAAACGTGGCCCAGACAATCACTTACTCTCAAGATGTTCCTGCCCTGTGTAATCTCAATCCACCTATTCAACCTTACTTCTCCCAGCCCATCTGCTCAGACTCCACGTTACAGCCAGTCTCTCTCTCCTCCCCAATGTCCTACTGCAAATCAGACCTTAAGTAACTCTCCTGATCTTCAATGCCCCTTTTATTTCCCCACCAAAAGCTCTCACATCAGTTTAGGCCCAAATCAATTCTCCTCTGCTCCTCGAAGTTTTCCGGATTGGTCTGTCCTCAAAAAGCTCTCTTTTCTCTTTGCTATACCCTTGGAGTTGCTATACCCAATCAGCACTTAACCACAGCCTTGCCTTATTACATGGCTTATGCTTAAAATTAGCCCTTTCCTTTATAACCTTGTCACAAACTTCCTGGAGGCAAAGAATTAAGCTTTAATTCACATCTAAAACACACAGCAGCTATCATTACCCCAAGCTCTTGACAGAGGAGCAATAAATCCACCTCAAATAAATTGCGTATTTGCTTGTCCTGAGGATGGCTCAACAGGCTCATGGAAGTTAATGTCAATTTGGACCAACTAGTTAAACACAGGTGGGAAGCCATTGACGGCCTTTGTCTCAGGATGCCTTTCTGAAATAGACTGAGTCAATGGGGTCACACATGAACACCATCTTCTAATGTGCTGTCCTGATAGCATGTCAGTCAGTAAATGTCTGGTGAATTAGTGGAACTAAATAACAGATGCCACATGAGAGGAGAGTGGCCCCTACTAGCTTAGAATTTAGGAAACACAGACCAGTAAGAAGCAACTGCCAGGTTGTGCGGATTGAGCACCTTTCTAACAAGAGAGGAAGCATGAGGAATTGGAGCAGAAAATTTGGAAAGACATTCTGCAATATTGATGAAAATTTCAAATATGGGAATCTTCTTGCCCCCTGCTTCATGCCTCAGTGTCTTTCTTGAGATAAACTCATATGAGTACATAGGAAGCATCTGTCAGCATATTTACACAAGTCAAAATCTGAAACAACCTAAAAGTCATCAATAGGGCTAATGCCAAATAAATAATGGAATATCCATATGACAGAGTATAATGTAGCTTTTTCTTTTTAATGAGGTGGAGCTTTACAAAGAGATGGAGAAACTTTGAAGATAAATTCTTTTTTAAAAAATTTTGGTTCTTTTTTTTAATTGTACTTTAGGTTCTGGGATACATGTGCAGATCATGCAGGATTGTTGCATAGGTACACACATGGCAATGTGGTTTGCTGCCTCTATCCCCCTGTCACCTACATCTGGCATTATCCCCATGCTGTCCCTCCCCAACCTCCGTACTACCCCACTGTCTCTCTCTTGGCCCCCGCCAACAGACCCCAGTGTGTGATGCTCCCCTCCCTGTGTCCATGTGTTCTCATTGTTCAACACCCACCTATGAGTGAGAACATGTGGTGTTGGATTTTCTGTTCTTGTGTCAGTTTGCTGAGAATTATAGTTTCCAGATTCATCTATGTCCCTACAAAGGACACAAACTCATCATTTTTTATGGCTGCATAGTATTCCATAGTGTATATGTGTCACATTTTCCTTGTCTAGTCTATCGTTGGTGGGCATTTGGGTTGGTTCCAGGTCTTTGCTATTGTAAACAGTGCCACTATGAACATACGTGTGCATGTGTAGAGCAATACATACAGTATTGCATAATGTATTTAAAAACACAAAACTAACCACCTCCCTGAAACACATGTTCTCTGTATACATTTTTATAAATGTAAAGCACAGAAATATTTCCAAAAAAGATTCAAAGCACAAATTCACAGTAGTTGTGTCTAGAGCCAAGTGTGGAGAGGGATGGACCACAGAGAGCTGTACCCTCCTCTGCAGGATCTTTATTTCTTAGAAGAAAATGTCTTCACATATCTACAATGCTAATTAGGTAACTCTCTGAAAAAACAGCTGAGGCAGGATTTAAATCTGGCTTCAGTCTGGCATCAGAACTCATGATTTAGTTATGAAGTTATGTTTCAATTAAATGGCCAAATCAAATGATAGAGTCATCATAAGGAAAATAGAAAATAGATGGGAAAGATCAGGTGTGATGAGAGAAGGAACTACAGAACGGGTGGTGTCTTGCTTGGGTTTTGGAGGATGAATAGGAGTTTTATAGGAGGAAACAATGAGAAGGTGCATAACTTACACTGGAAATGTCAAGTCAGAAAATGTCCAGACACTGAGTATTGGAGGAGCCACAGGAGAGATCATAAGGGGGAGTGAGCATGTGAGAGGGAATGGGAGATGAGTGCTGAGAAGCGCTGGAGCTGGGGAGCAGGAATGGTGGGATCACAGGATGGAGTTTCCATACTCTGAGTAGGCGGTTGGGATTTGAGCTTAGACAATGGGAAACTGAGAAAGGTTTGAAGCAGGGGAGTGAATGATCACATTTGCCTTTATTTGTTTAATGAAGTAGAGGACTGATTAGCTCAGGAAAAGACTAGAGACAGGAGGAGTATTTGGTGATGGGTATTCTAAGTCTGTATCTATGCAGGCCAAAGCAAGCAGAATTCTGGTGAATTAGCAGAACCAAGTAACAGATCTTTCTCATTTTTTCAGTTTTTCATGAATTATACCATTTTATGCTTTAAATCCTCCACTTACATAGTCATTGTAGATATAGCATGCGAGGTGACCTGTAGAAATTCCAAAAGTAAACGAACTCACTCATCAGAGAGGACTCATGCGAAGGCTTGCTGCTCTCATCCTTAGTGACACCCAATGCCTCTACAAGAGCAGGGGGCCAACCCTTTACATTTTGCAATAGACTGTGATCAGGAAATAGTCATGTCTGTCTTTTTATCCTGAACTCTTGCATTCAAGTCACTCCAGTAGAGACAGATGTAGGAAATGGGAATCTCGTGAAACAGACCACCCTGTGGGCAGGAAAAGTGATCCTTTCCAATGGCATCCATGCTGTGCACACGGGGCACTGAGATTCAGAATTGTAAGGCAGCCGCTCCTTGCATTTGCCTAATCTGTGTTTAACAATTTGCCAAGAACTTTCCCACACATGAACTCATCTGAGTTAGGTGAGAGCTGCCATTCATACCTCTGTCACTGGGACCAAAATACTTGGTGACTTCACTCAGCAGGTGGCAGAGGGGTGTAAGGAGCTCAGCTACACAGCGTGCTGGAAGAGTGAGGAGGGGACTCTGGAACTGTCTCTGTACTCAGGGAGAAGAAGGGCAGCTATTGCTGGTGAGCGAGAAAGATGAACGAAGTGTGGAAAACTGTCAAATGGAAAACTCCAGGGGCTCCATATGCCTTCTCTGGCACATCTCTTTAAACCGTATCTAACTGAGATGGAAGGGGAGAGGAAAGCGCTCTGGTTCCTGGGGACAAAGGTGATTCTGCTTCCATCAGAAGTTTCGATGTTTAACAAATTCATTGTTGTTGTTATTTTCAACCAGATCTGATTCTCCATGCAGTGATTATCCTAGTTTGATTTTCTCTTCAAGATAATATCCTTTGGAAAACAGAAGCTAAATTATTAGGTTCTTCCAGGTCCCTTTTCTAGGTAAATGTTTATATCTGATTCCTCATGGCATGTGTAGAATAAATAGAAATTGGGGAAGCAAATCGAAGCCGAAAAAGAGATTAGAACCTGGGCCCCTTGAGAGCAGAGAGGGTCCATTCTCATCTTGTTATTCCTTGCACAGAACCTAGTACCCAGTACATTTTTACTTAGTACCTTTGTGCTACATGGAAAATGAATGAATGCAGAGAGAGACAGAGAAAGAGAGAGAGAGAAATTAATCAGATGTTAGAGAACAAAGATATCATGTATTTAAGCTTGCAATGCCTTTTTTTTCCCTACAAATTCCCACTCTCTAAATGGATTATCTCATTTATCGCCATTGTCTGGATTCTCCAAATGCAATTCATGCAATAGAGGAAAACAATCCAAATATAACATATTCCCTACTCTGAATACCCAGGCCAGGACTAGGAACTGCACATATCACAATCTTTAGCCTTCAGAAGGCATACGCCCAGTCTGCCCATATGCCTTCCTAGTGTGGAGGATGTATTGCTGTCAAAAGCCAACGCTGCATACCTCTCTATGAAGAGGAGTCATAGCAAGACCCATTTGTCTTCATTGACTCAAAGGTGAAGTGAGAATGATGGGGTCTTCGGGAGGTGCAGGTTGCAGTGAGCCGAGAT
>CAUYLG010045992.1:0-22720 GCA_963573385.1 Cacajao melanocephalus | reverse complement strand
CCTTCTAAGATGCTGCCTTTGGATGGCTCCTTTACAAATGTCTCCAGTCCCCATGTGTCTCTGCTCAAGATTCAATTCCTGATGCTTTTACACTGTTAGTGGGAGTGTAAATTAGTTCAACTATTGTGGAAGACAGTGTGGCGATTCCTCAAGGATCTAGAACTAAAAATACCATTTGACCCAGCAATCCCATTACCGGGTATACACCCAAAGAATTATAAATCATTCTGTTATAAAGACACATGCACACATATGTTTATTGCAGCACTGTTCACAATAGCAAAGACCTGGAACCAACCCAAATGCCCATCAATGATAGACTGGATAAAGAAAATGTGGCACATATACACCATGGAATACTATGCAGCCACAAAAAAGGATGAGTTGATGTCCTTTGCAGGGACATGGATGAAGCTGGAAATCATCATTCTCAGCAAAATAACACAAGAACAGAAAACCAAACATTGCATATTCTCACTCATAAGTGGGAGATGAACAATGAGAACACATGGACACAGGGAGGGGAACATCACACACTGGGGCCTGTTGGGGGGTGGGGGACAAGCTTGGGGAGAGCATTAGGAGAAATACCTAATGTAGATGACTGGGTGATAGATGCAGCCAACCACCATGGCACATGTATGCCATGCAACAAACCTGAATGTTCAGCACAGGTACCCCAGAACCTAAAGTACGATTAAAAAAAAAAAAGATCAATTCCTGAAAGAGATAAACTGATTGACCTATCTTGGGTCCTGTGGCCATCCCTGACTTTGACTCAAGTAGGTGGGTTAGATTGGGAACCTGACAGAATTAGATGAAATGCGGTAGAAGTAATTCCTCAAAGACAAAACAGAGTGCTATTGCCAGGAAAAGGGGAAGAACTTCAAAATATGGGGAAAATAATTTTATACCATTTTGTGGGTTTAAACAATATATAAAAGTGGCAAATAAAATGTAAGTAAATGCATTTGTCAGAAACCAATGTTTTAACTCATTTCTATTTTAATAAGTAATTCATGGTCAAAATTAATTTCAGCAGTTCAGAAGCTTATAAAGTGAGAAGTAAAAATGTTCCTTCCTTTAATTTATGCTTCTCTAAGTTCCTAGTGCTATTCCCTAGGGGTAATCACTGTTAGCAGTTCTTATATGTCAGAAGAAATATTTTTAGGTAAGCAAGTTGGGCTTATTTCCAGTACTATTTCCTTTTCAGGTCCCAGCAACATTACAGTGCTCATTATCATGTGTGTCAACCCACTTCTATAAATATTATGGCAAAATTAGTGGTACCAATGGATGAATGATTGTCCACACTTTAAATAAATGTGAGGCCGGGCACAGTGGCTCACGCCTGTAATCCCAGCACTTTGGGAGGCCAAGGCGAGTGGATCACCTGAGGTCAGGAGTTTGAGGCCAGCCTTACCAATATGGTGAAACCCTGTGTCTACTAAAAATACAAAAAATTAGCTGGGCATGGTGGCAGGAGCCTGTAATCCCAGCTACTTGGGAGGCTGAGGCAGGAGAATCGCTTGAACTCAGGAGGTGGAGGTTGCAGTGAGCTGAGATCGTGCCACTGGACACCAGCCTGGGTGATAGTGTGAGACTCCGTCTCAAAAATAAAATAAATAAATAAATAAATAAATGTAGTACTTTATAAATTATTGTCATTAAGTTCTTTCTGAACTTCCTGACTCGTAACATAATTTTTCATCTTTCTTTTCTTTTCTTTCTTTTTTTTTTTTTTTTAAAAAACGGGGTTTCACCATGATGGCCAGGCTGGTCTTGAACTCCTGACTTCAGGTGATCCACCCACCTCGGCCTCCCAAAGTGCTGGGATTACAGGCATGAGCCACTGGGCCCAGCCCTGTTTGTTTTTTTTTTTTTTTTCATCTTTCATATAACAAAGGCCATGCCAATTTTAAATCAACATTTTATAGATATCCTTGCTGATCATAAATCTGACATAGAAACTTTGTGTTCAAAATTTTTCATTTACACTGTTCTGCTAATAAGGAGAAAATAAACTATTAATAGAAGCTGGCTTGTCAAAATCCAGGTATGGTAAGTATCTCTGGACCAGAACAGGCAGTATTATGTAAATAATTCCCTGAGAGATTGAGATTTGTAGTCTCTTTCTTGTTTGAATCCTGGTAGAGTTTGTTCTTTTCTTTGCTCCCATCAATATTTTGCAGATAGAGAGGAAGTTAGAACTGAATGATCCAAGCCTTATGCAATTAGCCATTTGGAAACTGCCATATAAACAGTAAAGAGGAGAATCAGCTGGCATGACTGCCAGTGAGCAGTTTTTTGGGAGAAGAATGGTCTTGATTGCCTTTCATTGGGCATACAGGAAAGCAGAGTTGGCTTTCACCTCTTCATTTGGCCCCCTAGGCAAGCTCCAAGCAGACCAAGCAGATACATTGTATCTTGCTACTCTAATCTTTTCCTTCTGAAAGGGTTTATTTGAATGCAAAAGGATCCCTGTTTCCTTGGCATGCTAAGGACTCCCTTGTTTCCCAAGGCTATGGAAAAGAGAAAAATGGAAAGTGGAGAGAAACAACAAATGTAATTACTCTGCAGCTGGTTCTGGGACAGTTAAATACTTGGTGTTCTGACCTGTAAATAAAGCTTGGGGACATTGCTAGCAGCAGCATATGTTCCCTCTAGACCCCTGTGTCTTCCTAATTGAACTTCAGAGATTAATGCCACAAGAATTTGCCATGGAATGGCACAGCCTGGTTATAAACAAACTGTCCCACTTCCAAGGCGTGGGTCCAAGAGAATGGTTTCGCACTAATTGCTCTTTGTGTATAAATTTCCTCTGAATAATCTGGAGGTAAGTCAGAAATGGGGAGAATTTTAGCAGATCTACTGTGATGAAAATGAAGAGGAAATCATTGAGATTATGGGGGAGATGTGGAATTTTCATCTGCCAGGGAATTGCCTTGACCCAAAGCACAAGGGGCAGTTGACTCCCCTGCTGTGTTCTTGTTGAGGGAATGTGGGTTTCCATTTTGTGGAAGTTGAGGTGATCAATAGATTTTTCGCCTTTCCCCCTCTTCCTCTTTAAACTCTCTGAATGTATAATTAGTACACAAGTATTGGCCCTGGATGAAACTGTAAACTAGAACCAGGACTTGCACACAGAAGACACCTGCTTGACCAACATCTGCTGAACTGAGCGGCAAGAATTCACAGTCACAACAGACACCTTCTACGTGGAGTCAAGTAATCAGGAATTCCTCTCAATTTTGCTTGGTTCAGCCTTCAGGGCTGGGTGAAAAGGTGCTGTTTATTTGCACTAGCTAGAGGTGATGTGTGTGGCGGTGGTGGGGGGAAGCCGGGTAGGCAGAATTAGCTGTCAAACTTAAAGGGCAAGGTGAAGAGAAAACAGGAGGATAAATGGATATTCCTGTAGCTCAGTGTTTGTGATGTAGGACAGAATCTATTGTACAGAATTGGGAGGGCAGCTCAGAAGTCACCCCTTGATGGCTGAGTGAATGCGGGCTCTCTTTTAGAAGGTGCTGTGGGGCTAACATGGTGGCCTGGGGGAGTGATGGAAGGCCCATCATTTATATACTTTGACTTATATATAATCTTAGCTTATGGGTCAAAGAAGATGAAAAGAGAGCTTAGAAAATATTTTGAGCTGAATGAAAAGGAAAATACAACATATCAAAATTTATGGGATGCTGCTAAAACAATACTTTGGAGGAAATTTATAGCACTAAGTGATTGTAATAGAAGAAGGAAGATTTGAAATCAGTGACCTTAGTTTCCACCTTAGGAAATAAGAGCACATTAAACCCAAAGCAAGCAGAAGAAAGGAAATCATATGTATGTGTTAAAATGAAACATTCCATGTAGTAAAATTGAATTTCAGGGCAGGGTGTGTGTGTGTGGGGGGGGAATGTGTATAGTACAATGAGTTTTTATGTGTGTGTGGGTGGTTGTTGTTTGTTTTTTTGAGACAGTTTCACTTTCATTGCCCAGGTTAGAGTGCAGTGGTGATCTCGGCTCATTGCAACCTCCGCCTCCCGGGTTCAAGCGATTCTCCTGCCTCAGCCAACCGAGTGGCTGGGATTACAGGCATGTGCCACCACGCCTGGCTAATTTTTTGTATTTTGAGTAGAGACGGGGTGTCTTCATGTTGGTCAGGCTGGTCTCGAACTACTGACCTCAAGTGATCCACCCACCTCAGCCTCCCAAAGTGCTGGGATTACAGGCGTCAGCCACCACGTCCAGCCAGTTCTATGAGTTTTAAAACAAACGTAGACCACCACCGACACATCGTAACCACCAGCACGATCAAAGTACAGACATTTTCCATCACTTCCCACATTCCCTCAGGCTGTCCGTTCATAGTCCAACCCTTCCCGAACCCCAAGCCCTGGCAATCACTGACCTGTTCTCTCACAGTATAGTTTTGCCTTTTCTGGAGTGTCATAGAAATGGATTCATACGCTAAGTCCCCTTTAGAGTTAGCTTCTCTCACCTGCATCATGCCTTTTCAGTTTATCCATATTGTTGAGGGCAGCGGGGTGATCTTGGCTCACGGAAGCCTCGCCCTCCCAGGCTCAAGAAATCCTCCCACCTCAGCTTCCCACGTAGCTGGGACTCTAAGCCGGGGCCCGGGGCGCGGGGGGTGGGTGGCGGGGTCGCGGCGCCGCAGCCGACGCAGCCAGATCCAGGGGGCGCCGCCGCCGCCGCGGCCGCGAGACCCCCGCCCCGGCCGCCACCACCGCCATGGGCAACGCCCCCGCCAAGAAGGACACCGAGCAGGAGGACGTGAAAGAGTTCCTAGCCAGAGCCAAAGAAGATTTCCTCTACAGATGGGAACACCCCCTTCGGAACACCGCCAGCTCGGATCAGTTTGAACTGCTCAGGACGCTGGGCACGGGCTCCTTCGGGCGGGTGGTGCTGGTGAGGCACCGGGAGAGCGGCGGCCACTACGCCATGAAGATCCTCAACAAGCAGAAGGTGGTGAAGCTGAAGCAGGTCGAGCACGTCCTGAACGAGAAGCGCATCCTCCAGGCGATCGACTTTCCGTTCCTCGTCAAGCTCCAGTTCTCCTTCAGGGACAACTCCAACCTGTACCTGGTGATGCAGTACGTGCCGGGTGGGGAGCTGTTCTCCCACCTACGGCGCGTCGGAAGGTTCAGAGAGCCCCATGCCTGTTTCTATGCCGCCCAGGTCGTCCTGGCCTTCCAGTACCTGCACTCGCTCGACCTCATCCACCGCGACCTGAAGCCCGAGAACCTCCTCATCGACCAGCAGGGCTACCTGCAGGTGACGGACTTCGGTTTCGCCAAGCGCGTGAGGGGCCACACTTGGACGCTGTGCGGGACCCCCGAGTACCTGGCCCCCGAGATCATCCTGAGCAAAGGCTACAACAAGGCCGTGGACTGGTGGGCCCTGGGGGTGCTCATGTACGAGATGGCCGTGGGCTTCCCGCCCTTCTACGCCAACGAGCCCATCCAGATCTACGAGAAGATCGTCTCTGGGAAGGTGCGGTTCCCCTCCCACATCAGCTCTGACCTCAAGGACCTGCTGCGGAGCCTGCTGCAGGTGGACCTCACCAAGCGCTTCGGGAACCTCCGGAACGGGGTCGGCGACATCAAGAACCACAAGTGGTTCGCCACAACCAACTGGATCGCCGTCTATGAGAAGAAGGTGGAAGCTCCCTTCATCCCGAAGTTCGCAGGCCCTGGGGATGCCAGTAACTTTGACGACTATGAGGAGGAAGAGATCCGGATCTCCATCAACGAGAAGTGTGCCAACGAGTTTTCTGAGTTTTAGGGGTGTGTGCTTGTGCTCCTATGGGTTTTCTTTTTTTTTTTTTTCTCTTTGGTGGGTGGGTGGTGGGTGCGTGGCAGGGTTGGATTGAACAGCCAGAGGGCCCCAGAGTTCCTTGCATCTAATTTCACCCCCACCCCACCCTCCAGGGTTGGGGTAGCAGGAAGCCCAGATATTTAGAGGGACAGAAACACCAGCTGCTCCCTCACCCCCCATGCCTTCCTAGGCCCTCTGTGCTTCTCCCTTCCTCCTCCTGCAGAGTCCCCCTTACCCCAGCCCACTTCTACCTGTTTTAAACGAATTTTTCAGCTCTATTCAGGCCAGGTCTTGCTGGTGTGTCCAGGAACAGGGTGTGGAAAGAGGGGCTCAAACTTAACTCCAGCACGGAACAGGCACCACTTGCTAAGAGAGGCTGAATGAAAAGCACACCTGCCTTTCCGAGTAACCCTGCCTGGGAAGGAGAGAGGTTTAGTGCCATGTTCAGTGGGCTGCTTGCTAAAATAAAAAATTTTAAGAATAAAAACAATTAAAAATCTTCTTTAAGTTCCACCAGTGTCCCCTTTTCCTCCTTCCTCGGCTTTCACCCCTCCCACCCTTCCCATGTCTCCCCATTCCCAGATCCATTTTAAGTAATCCAGGAAGCCAGTTGACTTTGGAAGCAGGCTCTGAGGTTTGAACCTCCTCTCTTGAACTGCTGATCTCCCCTTCCCGTTCCCCAGGGGCATCTTCTGCCACTCTTGCAAAGGTCTCAGTTCCTTTAGGAAGCCTCCACTCTCTTCTTCCTCAACAGACATTTCTTCGCCTTTGGGCTGTGGGAGACATACAAAGCAGCTGTCTCACTCCCTGCCAAAGAGAAGTCCCCTCAAAAGACAGGGAGAGTCCCAAGCCCAAGTCTTTCTGCACAGCAGCATTTCCCTGAAACTCCTGAATTTTATTCTTGGCCAGATTGTAATGCCCAACTTCTCCTTATGGGAAGCCAGTTGTGCAAAAGGACATGGAAGAGGCTCAGTCCCTCCGCCCCACCTCATGGCCCAGGGTTCATGGCTAGGGTTACTGGGGAGGGGCTGCTTGTTTTAGGGTCACCCAGCAGTTTCTGCCTCCTCCTAACCTGGGTGCTCCTCCTCCAGCTTAGCTGTCAGTCATCCTTCACCTCTTCTCTCCTACCCCTGTGCTGTTTTCAATTTTCTTTTTTTTTTTTTTTTGACATGAAGTGTTGCTCTTTCACCCAGGCTGGAGTGCAGTGGCATGATCTTGGCTCACTGCAACCTCTGCCTCCTGGGTTAAAGCAATTCTCCTGCCTCGGCCTCCCGAGTAGCTGGGATTACAGGCACCCGTTACCACCCCTGGCTAATTTTTGTATTTTTAGTAGAGATGGGGTTTTGCCGTGTTGGCCAGACTGGTCTCGAACTCCTGACCTCAGGTAATCCTCCTGCCTTGGCCTTCCAAAGTGGTGGGATTACAGGCATGAGCCACTGTGTCACACCTATTTTCTTTCTGAATAGAAAAGTGAGGAGCTGCTGGCAAGCCACCTTATTCATCTTCATATTTCCCCCTCATCACTTCTCCCCATTGCAGAAGACGCTCTCAGGCCTGGGGTTGGGGCTCCAGGTGGGCTTAGGGTGATTCGACCTATGTGCTTCAAAAGGATGAGATTTCCTCTTGAACAGTGTGCTGTTGTAAACATCTGTCGAAATTATTACCAATAAGGCCAGGTGCTGTAATCCCAGTGCTTTGGGAGGCCGAGGTGAGTGGATCACTTGAGGTCAGGAGTTTGAGACCAGCCTGGCCAACACGGCAAAACCCCATCTCTCTCTACTAAAAATAATGCAAAAGTAGCCAGGCATGGTGGCAAGCACCTGTAATCCCAGCTACTTGGGAGGCTGAGGCAGGATAATCAATGAACCCAGGAGGCGGAGGTTGCAGTGAGCTGAGATCGCATCACTGCACTCCTGGGTGACACAGCTAGACTCTTGTCTCAAAAAACAAAAACAAAAACAAACAAAAAACAAAACAAAACAAGGCCGGGTGTGGTAGTTTACTCCTGTAATCCCAGCACTTTGGGAGGCCGAGGTGGGCAGATCACGAGATCAAGAGATTGAGACTATTTTGGCCAATATGGTGAAATCCCGTCTCTACTAACAATACAAAAATTAGCTGGGTGTGGTGGTGTGTGCCTGTAGTCCCAGCTACTCAGAAGTTTGAGGCAGGAGTATTGCTTGGATCTGGGAGGCAGAGGTTGCAGTGAGCCTAGATTGTGCCACTGCACTCTAGCCTGCTGACAGAGTAAGATTCTGTCTCAAAAACAAAAACAAAAACAAAAAAAAACCCAAAACAAAAAGCAAAACAGAAAACCAAGTATTACCAATAAAGTTTTGTTTAAAAAGAACTGGCAAAACTATAATGCTGGAAGTCATAACAGTGACCGGTGAGGATGGCATTGGTCGAGAAGGGACATGAAAGAGCCAACAGGTTAGCTGAAAATGTTCTATATCTGCTTAGGTGTTGGGCACATGAGTATACACAAATGTAAAAATTCATTGGACCACACAATTCATAGCTGTGCACTTGAGCATATGTAAGTTATACCTCAATGATTAGAAAATGGTTGAAAATGTTGAGCTTTTTTGAAACAGGTGAGATAACACAGGCAGGCCACGGGTGATTCAGGTGGAGATAGAGGTTTGAGGATCATAGCCTCATGGTATTGAAATAGCATTTAAGTTAAGCCTTAAAATAAAGGTTCTTAACATTTCTGGGGTCCAGGTCACTGTGAATTTGATAAAAAGTATAGTCTTTCTCTTCATGAAAAAAAAACCCAAACAAAAGCATATCCAACTCATGTATATGATTTTATGGCCCTATTAACATTTATCTATGACTCTTCTAGGAATCGGTGGGTTCTAGGCTAAGAACTCTGCTTAGATAAATGGGTAGATTTACAAATGTGAGGCGGAACAGTGGGATTCACCTATGAAAACCCATGTAGGGCCGGGTGCGGTGGCTCACACTTGTAATCCCAGTGCCTTGGGAGGCCAAGGGGGGCCGATCACCTGAGGTCAGGAGTTTGAGACCAGCCTGACCAACACAGAGAAACTTGTCGCTACTAAAAATACAAAATTAGCCCAGCATGGTGGCATATGCTTGTAATCCATCTACTTGGGAGGCTGAGGCAGGAGAATCACTTGAATCCGGTAGGCGGAGGTTGCAGTGAGCCGAGATTGCACCATTGCACTCCTGGCGGGGCAACAAGAGCAAAACTCTGTCTTAAAAAAGAAAGAAAAAAGAAAACTCATGTAGTAAGGGCAAGTGGTAGCACATATGGATACTAGAGAGAGAGAGAGGCAGAGGATCCTCGATCATCCACTTCTGCAGAATTCTCTGTTGATATCCTAACTTAGGATATAAGACATCCTAGTTTTCCAGCACTGACTCTGCAGTGAAATTGCTACTTACGTTGAGTAACTATGGCTCCGGGCTACATTTACAAAAGTTTACAGCATGTTTGCTTACAAGAATCAGCTTGTTTTAACTTGAAGTATTTAACACTGAGCATCTTACTCATCAGGAATATGTTTCTGCAGCCTTGATCATTTTGCTTTCTAATGATTTTTCTCCCAGCCTCTTATGTTTCTGTTGCTAGGGACACTTACCAGTTGGTGTAAACTGCATTGATTGATTAAAATATTCATTGCTGAGTCCATTCCCATGTGAGAAGTGTACACCCCACACCTTTGACTTTAGACCTGTCAATGTCACTCGCTTTGGCAGAGGGAACGTGAGTAGAAATGCTGTCAGCTGCACTGAAGCAGAAGCTTTGTGAGCTCTCATTGGTTCCACCATTGGTCTTTTTCTACTGCCTCTCAAAGTTGCCTTTCCCCCATAGTGGCTGCTCTGGTCTTGGAGGAGAGCTGCAGCTGGTACCCACATGTGAGGGAGAAGTAAAACTATATTGGTGAAAGCACCTATGCTTTGGGATTGTTTGTTACCACAGCGTAACATAGTGAAGGCTGACTAATACACCAGGACATTTGGGAAAGTCTCTTGGATAAGGTCAGAAGAAGTTGCTATTGAAGTTTTTTCATTTTCATACATCATGAAATTCAGTTGATTTAGGATTTCTGAATATCTCAAATGAAGAGTATTTGGGTTATTTTTAATTAATGAAATGTAAAGACCATAAATCATTGGAATCAATGTACCACCACAATTGAGAACAAAATATTTTATTTCTCTCAACAAAACTATAGTTTACAGTAGTATTTACTAAATAAATTATATAATTTCTCTTTTACAAGCAGTAAACTAGATCACAAATATTTCAAAGACGATGTATGTACACGACATAAGGCCTTTTATAAATAGCTTTGCTTTTCTCATTTCACTAGTAAACAGTGAAAAAATCTTTATAGAAGCTAGTTTTCTATAAAGTATAGGCAGACCTATTATATTGATCTTTAAATGAAACCAATTTAAACTTTTAATGACATGAGCTATAATTTTGCAAAAAGAATTTATACTTTATTTACCATTTGCATGGATGGATTTTAAAAAATATATAAGCAGATTACATATGTTGCTTATGTATAATCACTGGATGCATGCACAATTAAATAATGCAAAAGTCCATAGGAAAATAGCACTTCCAAGTCCAAAAACGTGATTGGCAATGGTATGGAAAGCAGCTTAAATATAGTTCATGCAGTTCTTCACAGTTCAGCAAGCAACAGCAAATGATAGAATAGGGTAGTATTTTTCACATCCCATCTGCTGATCAGCCTGAAGTTGACATCTTGAAAACCCTTAACTCAGGTTGATGACTTCTCTGTGTGTAGTAGGGCTCAGCCAAGTTGCTGTGGACAATTCTGGAGTGGAGAAACTTCTCTGCCACAACTGTGCTCGGGTCTCATCCAGGTGCTTAGGTGGTCACCATTTTCACTTACTGGGAGAGCAAAAAAGAAAGCAGGTATAAGACCAGGTTATAGTGCCCTCCCCATGAGTGGCAATGCAAGTTCATTATTTTTTCCAATCACTTGTATCTGGAAAATGGGGTGCATTTTGTTTGGAATTCTTCTGCAATGATCAGCATAGCATATGCTTCTTTGGTGGACCTGTAACCTGTTAATTACACCAGTGTTTATCAAGATTGAGTCCTGACTGCATCACGGTACTGTGCTCGGGACTTGGAAGGAACACTGACACTCCTGCCCTCCAAGTGCACAGGGATTAGGGGATGTGCTGTGGTATATTAGACCTGAAGCCAAAAAGAACAACTTAAACATGGCCTTGAACTTGTAAATGTTTTTTTCCAAACAACATCCCTGTGGCCGGGCGGTAACAATATGTTCAGCAAATATTTAAATGGTAGCTATTTAAAATCAGAGCCAGCTAACTCAATCTGTGACAGTTGTACTATGATATATGTGGGGAAAGCAATATTATATTCAGTCTTTTCTCTCTTTTCTTTTGAGACGGAGTTTCACTCTTGTTGCCCAGGCTGGAGTGCAATGGTGCAATCTCAGGTCACCGCAGCCTCTGCCCCCTGGGTTCAAGCGATTCTCCTGCTTCTGCCTCCCAGGTAGCTGGGATTACAGGTGCCCGCCACCACACCCAGCTAATTTTTGTATTTTTAGTAGAGATGGGATTTCACTGTGTTGGCCAGGCTAGTCTCGAACTCCTGACCTCGTGATCCTCCCACTTTGGCCTCCCAAAGTGCTGGGATTACAGGAGTGAGCCACTGTACCTGGCTATGTTCAGTCTTTAGAAACAGACACGTTGGGTCAATAATTTGATTTCCTAATTATTACATCTATAGAATATTATGCAGTATCTTCTTGGAGCCTTATTTGTTTCATCTGTTAAATGGAGGTAACAAACTCTATAGGATAGTTGTGAGGGATAAATTTTTCCATGGAGAAAATGAAGTGTGTACACACACACATACACATGATATACACAAATCATATATTTATAATTGAGTACTGTGCCTGGCATGTGTTAGTGCCCCCAAAATTGTACTGAAGAAGGTTGGAGCTGAGGGTCACAGAGGCTGGTGCAGCTCAGCACCTTTAACTGGAGGCTGAAAAAACTTGAGTAAAAAGTTTGAAACAAATCTAAAAATTATTAGGAAAGAGAACATGTCACATACAGGGAATTCTGTTTAACAATGAATATTTTATCTGAGCCTATTGTGCGCTGTAATTTTTATGAACTTACTATTTTGTTTTATACTTTGGCTGCTCCCTCTCATTCACCTAAGCTAGAAGGGTTTGCTTGCTTAAATGCACAGCATGATCGTGCTGTTACTCAAAAATGATCTTTAGGAAGAGGTGAGTATAAGGTGCTGTAAGCTATAGCAATGGGCAAATGGGATGTCGCCCACATTCCCAGGACAGCTGTCTTTAAGGTGGACTGGTGGACTTCATTCAGCCTCAGTCTGATAACTTTGATGAACGGCGTAGGTCTTTACTTACAAAACTAGTGACATACAAAAGAACCCACATAAAATGATGAGGTCCTACTGATTAGATTTATAAGTCCTGCTTTCTTAAAAGCAAGCAAAACAAAAACAAAAAGAGTGATAGTTTTGCTTTCTTCATCCTATAGATCACACTACAGTTCTGTGTCTTACTTCCAGTGCCAGAGTCTGAGAGGGACAGTGAGTAACCTGAGTGATGCCTGAGGACATCCACCAGTGAAGGGTGCCGGAGCCAGGACCCATGGAAATGGCTAAAGGCTTGGCGTTTTTGGTCTAGAAAATAGGAGAGGTAGAGACAGGGCATAATAGTTGTCTTTGAGTCTCTGAAGACTAGCCTCAGGGAAGAAAAGCTTAGGTACTAGTTTAGTAGCCATATTCCTGAAAGATGTGACATTGTCACCAACAATAGTGGCACAGATGCTGTGATCCTGGGGTCAGGAATCTCAGAAGGTGTGAAGGGCGTAGAGTTGTAAAGCTGCACCCCCTCCACTCTTTCTTCATTAAGGATCCTGAAATTCACATCCTGCCCAAGTACATGACATGTGTACATGACACAAGCCCTCCCCACATACATGAGCCCAACATGCCATCTGCTGAGACTCAGTGGCTGAGAATGATCGCAGAAGCCAGAACCAGGACAACTGCATGGAAGCCAATTCTGTCTCAAGCTGGAAGTGTTTTCTAACCGGAGTAAAGAAATGAGTGGGCTGGGTTTGATGGCTCATGTCTGTAATCCCAGCACTTTGGGAGGCCGAGGTAGGAGGATCGCTTGAGCCCAGGAGTTCAAGATCAGCTTTGGCAACATAGTGAGACCCTGTCTCTACAAAAAATAAAAAAATAATGAAATTTAAAAGATTAGCTAGGTGTGGTAGCATTTGCCTGTGGTCCCAGCTACTCAGGAGGCTGAGATGGGAGGATTGCTTAAGCACAGGAGTTTGTGGCTACAGTGAGCTATGATCACACCTCTGCATTCCAGCCTGGGTGATGGAGAGAGACCCCGTCTCAAAAAAAAAAAAAGGGGAGGACTTCAGCACTTGTGGGTAGGTTGGATCAGATGACTGAAGTTCTCTTTCAACCACAAGATTCTATTAAAAAATTATCTGTAAATTTACACCACTGAATAACTCAGAATACTGTAAACAGTTGGTGACTTATGCAATGCAAAGATCCTAAAAGAATTTAATACCTCGATGTTTCTCATAAAATTGGTTAAATTTATAGTTTAGTAAAAAAAAATACGGGGTCTTATAATAAAAGATACTCTTCTCAGTATTAAAAATAAACAATGATTTCCAGTTTTGGTCATAAAATGTCCTTTGCATTCAACTTTAGCTTTTTTTTTTTTTTTTTTTTTTTAAACTAAGGATGTCATAGACATTTCTATAAACTCCTATAAACACTCTCATCCTCAGGGCACAAGAATGTCAAAATTGGGTGAGCACTGCCAACTCTCCACCCATGTTGTAATGTAATTCTTGGATGGCAGGACTGGATACATGAAAGTGTCTGTTTTGCATTAATTTATAACCCTATTAAAATGAGATGGGGAGGTGTCCGTGGGATCTGAAAGCACAGTGTCTTCTTGCTTGTAAATATGGCCACAGTGAGAAGTAGGCAGAAACCATTTTATTATTCCTTCCTTAGCATAACGTGTGCTATAATTTTCCTTTCTTCAAATTCATAACTCGGGAGTCCTATATGAGCCATCGCTGCAGAGACACAAACATCAGTTCTCTACCCTGGAAGGAAACTCATACCTTGAGGTCATTCTTCAAAGTATGGTACACGCAGAAGTTCCTTTTGCTCCCCAACACGCAGACGGACTCTTCAGGGTATTGCTGCCCACAAGACTAGCAGCTTCTCCTCAACGTCAACCAAGATTCATTCCCATCCTGACCCAATGACTGTAGAAACTGAAATAAGAGCTGGTGCTTTGGCAGAGAAGCTCAACCAACTCTCAGAGATGGGACTACAGACCCTGGAGTGACATTTCAGGTCTGTCCCCAGCTGAACCTCTGTGCACGCATGCGCACGCGCACACACACACACACACACACACACACACTTGCCCACAAAGGTGCATTTCCCATACACTGAGATACTCTGATAATTCATGAACTATTTAAAATTTGGAGACCTCCTAGCAAAAAGTGTGATAATAGTTGACATAAAAAGTAAAAGTAGAGTATTTCAGCCTAAATCCCAGTGGTATTCATCCCACACGTATGTTGGGGTGTAAGAAGGAGAAAGGTGTATTTTTATTTCTACCAAAAATGAAATGCTTGATTCTGTGATTCAAACTACACAATAGTACATACACAAGTGGTGAGAGATTATAGTTTTTCAATAGTAAAATTAAATACTTTTAAACATTTATGTAAAAAAGTTATTTAAATAATTAAACACAGAGCAATAAGGGAAAATAGCAAATCAAAAAAAAATCTGTCCACTAATTAACTCAGAAGCCCTTTCTAGGGGGCTAACTGCACTGTGACATCAGATCCTCTTCAAGGGGAGCCCAGGTCAGAAATATTCCCAGGTGGGCTTACCAACTCGGATGGCCTAGGTTTGCTTTTCAGAGCCACAGGAAGGGCATGAGAAGGTGAGGAGTTTCTTTTCCAAGAAGCTTTTCCTAGACTCATTCCCTCCACTGCTGCTTGCCTTTTTCAATCCTTCCCTTGACACCCCTGCCTCCATCAGCCGACTGGCTTATGAACGTATTTAGAACTTCTGGAGCTCTGGGGAATGGTGTGAGGAGGTTTTAGAGTGGTGCTGATAGAGGCGGAACTTCACCAGAGTTAGGCTGGCAGAGATGAGCAGCACTGACAAGTCCCATGAGGCCTCTGTGATCCCTGAACGGTCAACCCTTAGGGATGATTTCCCTTTTAACTATAATTCCCTCAGGTTTCAGTTCCAGGGCCTTATTAAAGCAAGAGCTTTCTCTGGTGTCCAGGAAATCCTCACTTTGGTTTCAAGTTGAAGTTCTTTGCCCTAGTACCTTTGACGAAAGCATCAGCTATTCTCTCAGCCGTTGTAGGCTTAATCCGTATCTCATTTTCCTACACACAGCTCTTGTTTCTATCATCAGTTCTGAATTCTCTTTTTTCTCTCCCACTTTGCTCTGTTTCCTTTCTGCTTTTTATTGTTCTGATTATTATTATTATTATTTTTAATTGTATTTGGGTTCTGGGGTACATGTGCACGTCCTGCATCCTGCAGGATTGTTGCATAGGTAGATGCATGCCATGGTGGTTTGCTGACTCCATCTCCACCCCCCCCACCCCCGTGTTGTCTATATCAGGCATTTTCTCCCGATGTTATCCTTCCCCATCCTCCCACACCGCTCCCCCCGCTGTCCCACCCCGCCACCTAGCCCTGTGAGTGTTGTTCCCTTTCCTGTGCCCAAGGGTTCTCATTGTTCATCACCCGCCTATGAGTGAAAACATGCAGTGTTTGGTTTTCTGTTCTTGTGTCAGTTTGCTGAGAATGATGGTTTCTAGGTTCATCCATGTCTCTACAAAGGACACGAACTCATCGTTTTTTTATGGCTGTGTAGTATTCCATGGTGTATATGTGCCACATTTTTTTGGCCCAGTCTATCATCGATGGGCATTTGGATTGGTTCCAGGTCTTTGCTATCGCAAACAGTGCCACAATGAACATACGTGTCCATGTGTCTTTATGATAGAACGATTTATAATCCTTTGGGTATATACCCAGTAATGGGATTGCTGGGTCAAATGAAATTTCTATTTCTAGATCCTTGAGGAATCACCACACTGTCTTCCACAATGGTTGCTAATTTACACTTCCACCAACAGTGTAAAAGTGTTCCTATTTCTCCACATCCTCTCCAGCATCTGTTGTCTCCAGATTTTTAATGATTGCCATTCTAACTGGCGTGAGATGGTATCTCAATGTGGTTTTGATTTGCATTGCTCTAATGACCAGTGATGATGAGCATTTTTTCATATGTTTCTTGGCTGCACATTTGTCTTCTTTTGTAAAGTGTGTTCATATCCTCGTCCACTTTTGAATGGGTTTGTTTTTTTCTTGTAAAATTGCTTTAATTCTTTGTAGATTCTGGATATTAGCCCTTTGTCTGATGGGTAGATTGCAAAAATTTTTTCCCATTCTCTTGGTTGCTGGTTTACTCTAATGATTTTTTCTTTTGCTCTACAGAAGCTCTGAAGTTTAATTAGGTCCCATTTGCCTATTTTGGCTTTTGCTGCCATTGCTTTTGGTGTTTTAGTCATGAAGTCCTTGCCTGTGCCTGTCCTGAATGGTTTTGCCTAGGTTTTCTTCTAGGGTTTTTATGGTGTTAGGTCTTATGTTTTAATCTTTAATCCATCTGGAGTTAATTTTTGTATAAGGTGTCAGGAAGGGGTCCAGTTTCAGCTTCCTGCATATGGCCAGCCAGTTTTCCCAACACCATTTATTAAACAGGGAATCCTTTCCCCATTGCTTTTGTCCAGTTTGTCAAAGATCAAATGGTTGTAGATGTGTGGCATTCCTTCCGAGGCCTCTGTTCTGTTGGTCTATATCTCTGTTTTGGTACCAGTACCAAGCTGTTTTGATCACTGTAGCCTTGTAGTATAGTTTGAAGTCAGGTAGTGTGATGACTCCAGCTTTGTTCTTTTTGCTTAGGATCATCTTGGCTATGCAGGCTCTCTTTTGGTTCCATATGAAGTTTAAGGTGTTTTTTTCCAGTTCTGCGAGGAAGGTCATTGGTAGCTTGATGGGGATAGCGTTGAAGCTATAAATTACTTTGGGCAGTATGGCCATTTTCACAATATTGATTCTTCCTAACCATGAGCATGGAATGTTTTTCCATCTGTTTGTGTCCTCTCTTATTTCCTTGAGCAGTGGTTTATAGTTCTCCTTGAAGAGATCTTTTACCTCTTTTGTTAGTTGTATTCCTAGGTATTTTATTCTCTTTGTAGCAATTGTAAATGGGAGTTTGCTCATGATTTGGCTCTCTGTTATTGGTGTATAGGAATGCTTGTGATTTCTGCACACTGATTTTGTATCCTGAGACTTTGCCGAAGTTGCTTATCAGCTTAAGGAGGTTTTGGCCTGAGATGATGGGGTCTTCTAAATATACGATCATGTCGTCTGCAAATAGGGACAATTTGACTTCTTCTTTTCCTAACTGAATGCCCTTTATTTCTTTTTCTTGCCTAATTGCTCCGGATAGAACTTCCAATATTATATTGAATAGGAGTGGTGAGAGAGAGCATCCTTGTCTAGTGCCAGTTTTTAAAGGGAATGCTTCTAATTTTTGCCCATTCAGTATGATATTGGCTGTGGGTTTGTCATAAATAGCTTTTGTTGTTTTGAGATACATTCCATTGATAACTAGTTTATTGAGAGTTTTTAGCATAAAAGGCTGTTGAATTTTGTCAAAGGCCTTCTCTGCATCTATTGAGATAATCATGTGGTTTTTGTCTTTGGTTCTGTTTATGTGGTGAATTACATTTATGGATGTGTGTATGTTGAACCAGCCTTGCATCCCTGGGATGAAGCCTACTTGATTGTGGTGGATAAGGTTTTTGATGTGCTGCTGGATTTGGTTTGCCAGTATTTTATTGAAGATTTTTGCATTAATGTTCGTCATGGATATTGGCCTGTAGTTTTCTTTTTTAGTTGTGTCTCTGCCAGATTTTGGTATCAGGATGATGTTGGTCTCATAGAAAGAGTTAGGGAGGATTCCCTCTTTTTGTATTATTTGGAATAGTTTCAACAGGAATGCTACCAGCTCCTCTGTGTATGTCTGGTAGAATTCAGCTGTGAACCCATCTAAACCTGGACTTTTTTTGGTCAGTAGGCTATTAATTGCTGCCTCAACTTCAAACCTTGTTATTGGTCTATTCAGGGTTTCAACTTCTTGTCTTAGTCTTGGGAGTGTACAAGTGTCCAGGAATTTATCCATTTCTTCCAGATTTACTGGTTTATGTGCATAGAGTTGTTTGTTGTAATTTCTGATGGTAGTTTGTATTTCCAAGGAATCGGTGGTGATCTCCCTTTTATCATTTTTTATTGCATCTATTTGATTCTTCTCTCTTTGAGTCTAGCTAGCAGTCTAGTTTGTTGATCTTTTCAAAAAACCAGCTCCTGGATTTACTGATTTTTTGAAGGTTTTTTTTATGTCTCTATCTCCTTCAGTTCTGCTCTGATCTTAGTTATTTCTTGTCTTCTGCTTGCTTTTGAGTTTTTTTGATCTTGCTCCTCTAGCTCTTTCAATTTTGACAATAGGGTGTCAATTTTAGATCTTTCCTTGTTTCTCATGTGGGCATTTATTGCTATAAATTTCCCTCTAGACACTGTTTTAAATGTGTCCCGTAGGATCTGGTATGTTGTGTCTTCATTCTCATTGGTTTCAAAGAACATTTTTATTTCTGCCTTCATTTCATTGTTTATCCATTCATCATTCAGGAGCAAGATGTTCAGTTTGCATTTGATAGTGTGGTTTTGAGTGCTTTTCTTAATCTTGAGTTCTAATTTGATTGCTCTGTGGTCTGAGAGACTGTTATGATATCCATTCTTTTGCATTTGCTGAGGAGTGATTTACTTCCAATTATGTGGTCAATTCTGAAGTAAGTGCAATGTGGTGCTGAGAAGAATGTATATTCTGTGGATTTGGTATGGAGTGCTCTGTAAATGTCTATTAGGTCCGCTTGGCCCAGATCTGCATTCAAGTCCTGGATATCCTTGTTGACTTTCTGTCTTGTTGATCTGTCCAATATTGTCAGTGGAGTGTTAAAGTCTCCCACTATTATTGTGCGGGAATCTAAGTCTCTTGTGGGTCTTTAAGAACTTGCTTGCTGTATCTGGGTGCTCCTGCATTGGGTGCATATATATTTAAGATCGTTAGCTCTTCTTGTTCCATTGATCCTTTTAACATTATGTAATGCCCTTCTTTGTCTCTTTTGATCTTTGTTGCTTTAAAGTCCGTTTTATCAGAGAGTAGGATTGCTACCCCTGCTTTTTTTTGCTCTCCATTTGCTTGGTAAATCTTCTTCCATCTCTTTATTTTGAGTCTATGTCAGTCTTTGCATGTGAGATGAGTCTCCTGAATACAGTACACCGATGGGTCTTGACTTTTTATCCAGTTTGCCAGTCTGTGTCTTTTGATTGGGGCATTTAGGCCATTTACATTCAACATTAATATTGTTATGTTTGAATTTGATCCTGCCATTTTGTTACGGGCTGGTTGTTTTGCCCGTTAGTTGATGTGGTTTCTTCATTGCATCATTTTTTTTTTTTTTATTGTACCTTAGGTTCTGGGGTACATATGCAAATCATGCAGGATTGTTGCATAGGTACACACATGGCAATGTGGTTTGCTGCCTCCATCCCCCGTCACCTACATCTGGCATTTCTCCCCATGTTATCCCTCCCTGACCTCCCCATCCCACTGCTGTCCCTCCCTTGTCCCCCCTCAACAGACCCCAGTGTGTGATGCTCCCCTCCCTGTGTCCATATGTTCTCATTGTTCATCACCTGCCTATGGGTGAGAACATGTAGTGTTTGATTTTCTGTTCTTGTGTCAGTTTGCTGAGAATGATGGTTTCCAGATTCATCCACGTCCCTACAAAGGACACAAACTCATCATTTTTCACGGCTGCATAGTATTTCATGGTGTATATGTGCCACATTTTCCTTGTCCAGTCTATCGTCGATGGGCATTTGGGTTGGTTCCAGGTCTTTGCTATTGTAAACAGTGCCGCTATGAACATAGGTGTGCATATGTCTTTATAACAGAATGATTTTTTAATGCTCGCCATTCTAACTGGCATGAGATGGTATCTCAATGTGGTTTTGATTTGCATTTCTCTAATGACCAATGATGATGAGCATTTTTTCATATGCTTGTTGGCTGCATATTTGTCTTCTTTTGTAAAGTGTCTGTTCATATCCTTTGCTCACTTTTGAATGGGTTTTTTTTTCTTGTAAAGCTGCTTTAGTTCTCTGTAGATTCTAGATATCAGCCCTTTGTCTGATGGGTAGATTTCAAAAATTTTTTCCCATTCTGTTGGTTGCCGGTTTACTCCAGTGATTTTTTTCTTTTGCTCTACAGAAGCTCTTAAGTTTAATTAGGTCCCATTTGTGTATTTTGGCTTTTGTTGCCATTGCTTTTGGTGTTTTGGTCATGAAGTCCTTGTCTGTGCCTATGTCCTGAATGGTTTTGCCTAGGTTTTCTTCTAGGGTTTTTACGGTGTTAGGTCTTATGTTTAAGTTCTTAATCCATCTGGAGTTAATTTTAGTGTATGGTGTCAGGAAGGGGTCCAGTTTCTGCTTTCTGTACACTGCTAGCCAGTTTTCCCAACACCATTTATTAAACAGGGAATCCTTTCCCCATTGCTTGTTTTTGTCAGGTTTGTCAAAGATCATATGGAGTGGACCTCCAGCAGTCCTGCAGCAGAGGGACCAGACTGTTAGAAGGAAAACTAAGAAACAGAAAGAAATAACTTAATCATCAACAAAAAGGACGTCTACTCAGAGACCCTATCAGAAAGTCACCAACTACAAAGACTACAGGTAGATAAAACCAGTAAGATGGGAAGAAACCAGTGCAAAAAGGATGAAAACACCAAAAACCAGAATGCCTCTCTTCCTCCAGAGGATCACCACTCCTCACCAGCTAGGGGTCAAAGATGGATGGAGAATGAATCTGATGAATTGACAGAAACAGGCTTCAGAAGGTGGGTAATAACAAACTTCTCAGAGCTAAAAGAACATGTGGGATTATAGACCCTGCTTAACTGGGGATCACCTGCAGGGGCTGCAGAATAGTGAGGGTTGCTGCCAGTTTCTCCTTCTGTTATCTTCATCCCAGAAGGGTACCTGCCAGATGTTGGCCTGAGCTCTCCTTTATGAGGTGTCTCTTTGGGTATATGGGGGTTGGGGAGCTGCCTGAGGAGACAGTCTGTCCCTTATAGGAGCTCAAGTGCTGTGCTGGGAGCTCCGTTGTTCTGTGCAGAGATGCTGGGCAGGTATTTTAAGTCTGCTGCAGCAGAACTCATAACTGCCTCTTTTCCTAAGTGCTCTGTCTTAGGAAGGTTGGCTTTATTTATAAGTTCCTGTCATGCTGCTGCCTTTTTTCATAGATGCCCTGCCCTGCATGGAGTAGTCTAATCACAGTCTGCCAGCAGAGGTGTTGCTGAGCTGCCGCATGCTCTGCCCAGCTACTGTGTGAACTGCCTCGGTAGTGGTGGTCGCCCTTCCCCGCACTGAGCTGGACCGTCCTGGGTCCAGCTGCGCTTGCTGGGAAACTCTCAATCCAGAGCATTTCAGACTGCTTGTTTTGTGAGGGTGGTACCTGCTGAGCCAGATCGTCTGGCTCCCTGTCTCTGCCCCCTCCCTTTCAGTTGAATGGGCGGTTCTGTCTCCTAGGCATTCCAGGTGCCAGTTGAAACGGCTGCCCAGATTTGTGTGAGTTTCTATGTGGCAAGCCGGTGCTGAAAACTTGTGGCGCTTTTCGGCCTGGGAATCTCCTGGTCTGTGGGCAGTGTAAATTTGTTTGGAAATGCAGTGGGCACTCACCCTGTGCATTGTTCTTGTTGGAACTGCACTCCGGAGCTGTTCCTATTCGGCCATCTTGGATCCTCCCCCATGTTGTTATTCTTTCCATTTGGTATGTTTCTGCAGTGGCTGGCACTGGTTGTTCCTTTCCATGTTTAGTACTTCCTTCAGTAGCTCTTGTAAGGCAGGTCTTGTAGCAACGAAATCTCTTAGCAATTGCTTGCCTGTAAAGGATTTTATTTCTGCTTTACTTATGAAGCTTAGTTTGGCTGGATATGAAATTCTGGGTTGAAAGTTCTTTTCTTTAAGGTTGTTGAATATTGGCCCCCACTCCCTTCTAGCTTGCAGGGTTTCTGCCAAGAGATCTGCTGTGAGTCTGATGCTCTTTCCTTTGTGGGTGACTCGACCTTTCTCTCTGGCTGCCCTTAAGATTTTTTCCTTCATTTCAACCCTGGTGAATCTAAAAATTCTGTGCCTTGGGGTTGCTCTTCTTGAGGAATATCTTTGTGGTCTTCTATTTCCTGGATTTGAATGTTGGCCTGCCTTGTTAGGTTGGGAAAGCTCTCTTGGGTAATATCTTGAAGAGTGTTTTCCAACTTGGATTCATTCTCCCCGTCACAGTCAGGTATGCCGATCAAGCGTAGAATAGGTCATAATCCCATAGTTTTTGGAGGCTTTGTTCATTTTTTTTTCCACTCCTTTTTCCCTAATCTTGCCTTCTCATTTTATTTCATTGATTTGATCTTCTATCGCTGATATCCTTTCTTCCGCTTGATCGAATCAGCTGTTGAAACTTGTGTATGCCTAGCGAAGTTCTCATGCTGTGTTTTTCAGCTCCATCAAGTCATTTATGTTCTTCTCTAGCTGGTTATTCTAGTGAGCATTTCATCTAACCTTTTTTCAAGGTTCTTAGTTTCTTTGCAC
>CAUYLG010045989.1:0-47673 GCA_963573385.1 Cacajao melanocephalus | reverse complement strand
ATATAGTATATATATTATATTATATAGTATATATAGTATATATATTATATATATACTATAATATCTATATAGTAGATATAACTATAGGATATACTATATATATAGTAGATATATATATTTAGATAATATCTAGATATTAGTGTTTGTTTTACCACAATCTTGAGTATTATCAATTATAGTGGGTAATGTGAGGATAAAATGAGATACAGTAAGTGAGTCCATGGCTAGTTTTGGTGCTTTTGAACTGTGATCTCTTAACATTGTGCTCTTACCTCTGTCTTAGTGCATACTAGACCAGCTTTCTTTCTCGATATACTGCTGACTTCTTAGTGGCAGTGTAGAGTTTTGTTTATTTTTCTATTTCCAGCATCTGTTGTATAAAAAACACTGAACAGATGTTTAATGAATGAATTCATTATGAAGAAAATCAACATTTATCGAATGCATACTTTGTGTTTGGTTAATTGGTTTGAGTACATTTTTCTCTAATATTCATTACTTTGAACCTTAGGTATTATCACTTATATATATAAGTTATACATATGGGAAAATTGAGACTTAGGGAAGTTAAATAATTTGCATGAGGCCACATAAAATTTTTAGTAGAATGAAGATTCAAACTCGGTTTTGCTTATGATTTCTCCACTGCTCTCTAATCTGCTTGTCAGCAATTGCCACCCCCAACAGCCATAAAAATTAATATTTCTGTGCATCAAGGTTCATACCAATGAAACATTTGAACACACATTCTAAGTTAATGACATTCTTAAATAATAATACACGTGTGTATGTACAACAGTACGAATTCCACTCTCCCAAAGTCCTTTGATGACAAATGATGGCTGTATTAGGTGTTTTCTACAAGTCTCTTTTCTGAGTACTTTAGAAATTTTAGCTCTTCAAACCTCATAAACCTATGTAGAAGATATTATTACCCCATCTTAAAGATGAGAGGTTATGTAACTTGTTCAAGGTCACACAGCTAGTAATGTTATGAGATTTGAACTCAAGTAGCCTAGCTCCAGGTTCATCACCATCATGCTTCACTGTTTCTCAAGTGGTGTCAATGAAGGCTTTTTTTGGGACATTTCCAGGCATGCCTGGTTCTCAGTACACTAGAGTGTGGGCTATTCAATCAGATACTTGTCCTCCATGCCTCACTATGGAACTTCATAAACTGAAATTGAATGTCAATTCAAATCAATTTGTCCCATAATCACATTATGTGAAATCTGATGTTTGGGGAAGCCTACCTGTAACATTGTGTTTGAGGCAAGAGATATAAAATGGACTGTGTGGCTGTGCTGAATATCAATCATCCATATAAATATATATATCTCTCAACCTCAATAAAACTTGGGAAGCAGTATGGTAGAGTTTAACATAGGCTGACTTTAAAGCCGGACAGATATTAGTTTAAATCTTAATAGTAGTAAAAACTGCTATTAATTGATATTCACTATATGTGTGTCATTGTACTAAGTGGTGAAAAGGTAGCATTAATGTTAAAAGTCCCTGCTTAGAATCAGCCAAACCAAGACTGAAATCCTGGCTATATCATATCCTAGATTTGTGATTTGGGCTCCACCTTTTCATCACAAAATAGGCACAATTGTTGTAAAGATAAAATAAGAAAATGTTTTCCACTAGGAAAGTGAGTGTTTGTGGATTATTTAGCCTCCCTCAGCTTTATTTGTAAAGTGGAGATATTAGTATCCACTTTTTTTTGGGTAATTGTGAGACTTTAATGAGAAAATGTCGATAATAGGCCCAATGTTTATTAATTCCAAGTAGTAAGTGCTCAAACATTTGATTTCCTTCATCTCTCTCCCATTACTGACGTTAAGTCAAAGTTCTTCAGTTGGCTGGATGTCCTCTGGTAAAATTGTTTCATGACATATTCTAGTTTTTGTAGCCATCAATAGTGTGTTAATGGGTACAAAGTATATGTGGGGAACATATTTGAATGAGTGAGTTATTAAAATTCTAGGAGATTAAAAAGAAGTGAATGGGCCATTTTTTTGTATTTATGCTAAGTGGTTATAATGATTTCAAAACAATTCAGGGTTTCTTTTCAGCTGCTTTTTTTTCTTTTTTCTTTTTTTTAAATTGTACTTTGGGCTCTGGGGTACATGTGCACATCCTGCATCCTGCAGGATTGTTGCATAGGTACATACATGCCTTGGTGATTTGCTGTCTCCATCCCCCCAACCCCACCCCCCCGTTGCCTACATCAGGCATTTCTCCCAGTGTTATCCCTCCCCCTCCTCCCTGCAACCCCCACTGTCCCTCCCCTCCCCTCCTCTCCATCCTCCCACCTAGCCCAGTGAGTGTGGTTCCCTTCCCTGTGCCCAGGTGTTCTCATTGTTCATCACCCACCTATGAGTGAAAACATGGTGTTCGGTTTTCTGTTCTTGTGTCAGTTTGCTGAGAATGATGGTTTCTAGATTTATCCATGTCTCTATAAAGGACATGAACTCATCGTTTTTTATAGCTGCATAGTATTCCATGGTGTATAAGTGCCACATTCTCTTTGCTGGTTTTTAATCAGATTTTCTGAAATCTGATGTTTGGAGATGCCTAACTGTATTAAACTTTTTAATTCAAAACCACTTCTTTTGCTTCTGTGTACCCCAGCACTGCCACTGTTGAAGAATGAAGTATCTCTGACACTGAGCTTGCTGCAAGATTGATTTCCTTATATACTCTTGTTACACATTCTTCTATTTCAAGTCTTCCTGAGTGTGAAGTCACATGTCTGCATCTTAGTTACAGAGAGCTGAAGAATGTTAGTTTTTCTATTTCTACATTAGGAGGTAGAATTCCTAATGTAAAAAATTGCCAAAATTTAGGAAAGTGCTAAAAAATAGTGTTGGACATCCATAGGACATATGTTCAATTTTCTATAACTAATGTATCTATTCTCCTATGACTGGTACTAACATTGTTTCCAAGTCTTTGCTTTCTTAAATGATATTGTGCTAAAGATTGTTATATAGTGGCTTTAAAAATATTCCTTGGGAGCAGATTTCTGCAAAGGGAGTTGAGTTAAAAGCTTTTTGTAGCACTGTAGAATATTTCCATAAATGTTTAGTAACACTCCCACCAGTAATAGATATTAGTGTTTGTTTTACCACAATCTAGAGTATTATCAGTTAAAATGCTTTCTACAGGATGCTGACTTTATAATTAGCTTGCATTTCCATGATGACTAGGACTAAAGACAAACTTTCATTTATTAAGTCATTTTTATTCCTTTTAAGTTGTTTTGCGTGAATTATTTGTTTATATCCTATGTTCATAACTGCATTGGAGTTTCAGTTTCATATTAAATTGTATAAACTTTTGTGTTCCAAGGGTATACAAATTCATTTATGGTATATATTTTGAATATTTTTGGGGGTTCATTATTTGCCTCTTATTTTGGTTTGTTAGACTTTGTGGTGTTAAAAGTCTAAAAATGTGTGAATGGTTAATACTATCTGTTGTTCATTAACATTGTGGTTTCTTCCTTTTCTTAATGCTTTAATTTAAAAAAATCAGTTCAAATACATTTTAAATTATATGTTTTACAATTTAAAATAATTTCTTATTTTACATTTGACCTTTTAATCCACCAAGAATTTACTTTGGTGTATGGTAATAGATAAAGATCCAATTTCATTAGGCTTTAAATTGGTTATTATTAAATAGTCTTTAATTTCTTTATGATGACTCCATTGTAATGAATGTAATAGGGATTATTTTTTAGGGCATTTTGAAAAAATAAACTTATATGTTGATTACTTATACTAATTTATATCAAAAAGTTTTTGGGTTATTCTCACTTATTTATTCTGTGAGATAAGCTCTCTAATCACTTTGTCAAGTCAGTGATTTTGCTATTGCATTGAAATAAAAATAGGTATGTCACTCATTTACTTATCTCCTATTATTTTGAACCAGGTAGTTTCCTTAGAATATCAAGGCTGAATATAGTCTTATTCTTTCTCCCGTCTACTTTGATCCAGATGTCTACATAACTGTCATTTGATTTGATTCCATACTAGCTAAGTTTAAGCTCAGATGAGTCGATATTGTATCAGATCAGTAAAGGGGTAGGCTGATCTGGCATGGGGCATATACCAATCTTCTTGAGGCTAAGTCATAGAAATTACGTGGCAGTGTGTTTGTGCTGTACAGTCTGCCTTCTTTCCTTTTATCTTTGAAGAAGTGATTCCACACTAGGTCAGCAAAGCCTCCACTTGTTCGCTAGATTCCATCCTCTGTTGCCTATTTCTGGTACATTTTTATTCTCAAATAAAAATACCTATTATAATACAGGTTGAATATCCCTTATTTGGAATACTTGGGACCAGAAGTGTTTTGGATTCCAGATTTTTTTCAGTTTTTAGAATAATTGCATACTTTATATGCAATTATTAGTATGCATACTAATAATTAGTATGCAATTATTAGTATGCATACTAATAATTAGTATGTAATTATTAGTATTGCATATATAGTATGCAATTATTAATATTAGATAGTGAGATATCTTGAGGATAGGAACCAAGTATAACCACAAAATTCATTTATGTTTCACATGTGCCTTATACATGTGGCCTGAGGGTAATTTATATTACTATTTTAAATAATTTTATGCATGAAACAAAGTTTGTGTTAAGTATTTTCATATGAGATTTTCCACATGTGGTGTCATATTCGTGCTCAAAAATCTTCAGATTTTGGAGAATTTTGGATTTTGGATTTTCATATTGGGGATACTTAACCTTTATAGACAAACTAAGTTTTATTGACTTACTATATAGCAAGGGAGAGTACCACACATGCAATCTTAAATAACATGTTTAAGAAAATGAGTGCATGCTTATTACTTATGTGTTGGAATTGGGAATTCTTAGGCCAGGATATCAGAAGGAGTGGGGAAGCCTTTGGATTTGCTGAAATTTTAAGTTCAGGGCCAATCTAAGTGACATAAGGTTCTGAGTAAAGCATAGTTGAGTAATTGATGGGATAGTTTTTCTGGTTCTCAGTATTACATAACTGATGAGGTTTATTTTACAGGTTTTCAGAGTTCTGACTTAAGATAATCCCTTGTCTAGGCTAGAGGGTCAGCCACAAAAATCAGTCTCATTCCAGATCTGCACCACTGTCTTATTCTCTAGGTGACATCTTTATCTTGGTATAAAAATGTCTGGAGTCAGACCAGGGTCTGGCCTTCTTGCTTCTCTTGTCAAATGATGAGTATTTGGATCACCTGACATACCAGTGACTGTGCAGTAAGACTCAGGAGAAACCATAATTACTACCTGTAGCACCCATGAAGAATAAGATCCTAAATGCTTTAAAGCCATGGCCCTCACATGCCAAACCCAGAAGAAAAGCATGCCCTAGAGTCCCTTTTGGTCTACCTGCAAGAAGCAGGTGGCCATGATCTTCAGTTTAGAGATAAATTGTTCTACTTGAAGAATTGTGCTCATCCAAATTCAACAAGAAATATTAGAAATGGCATATGTCATATTTCTAAATATTAGAAATACCATTTCATGGTAGTGCCATGGCTAACAAATAGAAAATGAAAGCTATTTAATTGTTTATTTTATTCAGGCTGAAGAGTTTAGACCTGTCTGCCAAGGCTTAAGCACTGGGAGAATATCATTTATAACTTTGTTAAGTTTAATAACAAATTTCTGACTTGTTTTTCAATTTGCAAAACCTTCATTATAAAAATCATTGATGGTGCATAGAAAAAGTGAATCAGTGATTATTACTATGAGCAATTCTCCAGAGTAGCCTATAGTGGCTTCATTTTGAAATTCTTGAGGATGTACTTCAATGAAATATGAAGCACTGAGGTAAAAAGATCATGAATACTTTAAAGTTTCTATCAATTACTCAATATATGCAAGTAAAATTTATTTATATTAAACAAGTGAGAACTTGTCAACATAAAAGACAGTAACGCACTGGAACACAAATTTTTTTGGGGAGTAGATGTTTATTGTAATAGAAATGTGCCAGTTATCGTCTCTCCTTTAGGGAAAAAATTCTCTAGGTGGAGTTGAATAACTGCTATAAGGATACTGGAGAATCCCTGAGGAGAACAAGTGACCTAATACAGAAAATGTAGCCTCAATACTTGTTCTTAATGTGTTTCTGGTTTCTATTGATACGACTATAGTCATTTTTATAGAAATATTTGGCTGTTATACAGCCAAGTTCAATTTTTATGTGACTGGATGTTATAGTTAATACTGTGGTTATATTTCAGGTACTAGAAGACTGTAGTGGAATGACTCCCTGGATGTTTAGGTGAATAGTGATTAGATTTTTATCTCAAGTGTTGGGTGGTGTATGGCAAACTTGAGTCAGTGTCATTTGGGGATATAGCCAAAGTCTGTAAAAATCTTACAATAGAGTTATCCAGCTCTATTCTGTTTAGAACAAGGTGGGTATGAGTATGGTTAAAGGAAATCTATTCAACATGTTTATGATGCAGCGCTCTTTTATCAGCAATGTATGAGTGAAAATCAGCAAAGTGGAAAGTGGTAGGCAAACATTAAAGTAAGGGTGCTAAACAAATGATAGTATGTTACTCTGTGCTTCTGGACAGCTGGATGGTCTAGTTCTAAAGATCTTGGGTGGAAGCTTTCTATGTCATGTTGCTGTAAGCTTGAGCTGAATATATTAGATTAGCATTCTCCTTCTGAAGATCATTGATTCTTAAGAATTGTCAGCCTGAGGTCTATAGTTGGAATGGTCTACCTGTGTTCTGAGGATCATTTGCGACTTTTAAACAGTGGAATGAGAATCTAAAGATCTACCCCTTGGCACTGTAATGATTTGCTAATTGTTATCTGATATAAATCCCTTTCCATTGCATTCAAAGGATATCTTTCTGTGATGCCTGTTTCAGGAAACAAATTTTTTAGGTTTTAGATTATGCAAGGATTTCTAAATGAATGCTGAGGAGTGCTGCCTTTGTCTGTTGACAAGATTGAGTGTACTGCATGAGTCCCTTATTGTATTTTGACCATATTTACTTGTATTAGGACCAAGTCTAAGATTATAAGTTATATTCTTAGATGCATGGTGGCTTGTTGTTAAATTCCAAAAAAAAAAAAAAAAAAGGCATTGATGAACTTTTAAAAAGTGTTAATATCATTTTCTTCAGGCTAGGGACAGGACCTTGGCTAATAAAGTTCGAGTATTTCTCTAAGTCTGGCTAACTTTAATTTGAAAATTTTATTGGCCCTTTTTATTTTACCTGAAAAGTCGAGATAATGTCTCCAGTGAGTGTAATGGCTTGCAAAGCTCTTTCACGACTGTCCCAGTATAATGGGCACAGTTATACCAGAATGGTAGTTGAGATTCCTCAAGTAAGAAACACAAAAACAGCACTGTGATGCTTTTGAAGGTGTTGTTCTTTGGCAAGGAAAAGCGTTAACAACCCTGAATACAAGGATAAATAATGAGAATAAGAAAGTAAAATTCCATCTTGAGGATCAAATAGACCTTGAAGTTTTTCTCCATTTATGACTCACCCTTACACTTTTGCCAGGATTATGTTTTGGCAGGTAAGACATGTGGTAGAGAAATTCTGACAACGTTTCCAAAATTCCCTTAATAGTGTTGGTTTTTAATCGTGGTCAGTTTGTTCTTGCTGTGGTGTTGATTTCATGTAGGATCTTAGCATACAAGTTATATTCATAGAGTTTTTAGTATTTGTTCTTTGATGTTGGGGCTAAATTTTGACCTTCTATGATGGTATATTTGAGCACTTCCAAATCCCCGTATTTGGAAGGTATCATAGAGGCAGTACCTTTATAAGGATGATTTGCTTGACACAATAACAGGCCAGATTGTATCCTTTAGCCTCCAGAACATTTATATATAAGAGCATTTTTGCTTTTAGAGTAGCTACTTTCTTTCTCAGCATTAGGGCATCTAGAGGTTCCTTGACTACTTAATCAGTTTTTACAGAGTTCTGTTCTCTATTTAGAAACAATTATTCCTTTCTAGACATCATTATATTAAAAAGATACTTGAATTGTATGTTTATCACAGCATTATTCACAGTAGCCCAGATATACAATCAACCTAAGTGCCTACCAATGGATGACTGGATAAGGAAAATGTAGTGCATACACACACATGTGCATGCACACACACACACATACACCCGCACACCCACACACACCATGGAATACTACTTGGCCATAAAAAATAACAATGTATTTTTCAGCAACATAGAGAGAACTGGAGGCCATTATCTGAAGTAAAATAACTTGGAAACAGAAAGTTGAACACCTCATGCTCCCACTTACAAGTAGAAGCTAAATGTACATACACATGGATGTAAAGAGTAGAATAATAGACACTGGAGACTCAGAATGGTGGGACGGTGGGAAGGGGGTGAGAGATGATAAATTGCCAAATGGGTACATTGTACACTATTTGGGCGATGGTAAAACTAAAAGCCGAGACTTCACCAATACACAATATATCCCTGTAGTAAAATTACACTTGGAGACCCTAACTCTGTAAAAATAAAAAAAGTATAAAAAAAGAAACAATTACTCTTTTCAAAGCATTGCAAATCATGAACAATCCCAAAAATCTATGATTCTATCTGCATATGAGCTTACTGTTTGGGAGAATCCAAGATGGTGTGGAGCCATTCACTTATTTTATTTTGTACAGCCATTAACTTGTTTTGGGAAATATTCTATTTTGCTCAAAGATCCTCTCAATAGGGTTGGACAACTGCTAATGGTCTGTCAGAATTACTTTCCATTTAGTGTTTATTTATACACTAAGTCCTGTATTTCTAGCTTAAGACCATTCATAAAAAATGAGGATAGTGTGGGAGAGGGGGTTATGAAAAGAGGTTGATTAATGGGTACAATATAAAGTTAGATAGAAGAACTAAGACCTAGTGATCTATAGATAAGTAGGGTGACTATAGTGAACAATAACCCATTGTACATTTTAAAATAGCTAGAAGAAAATAATTTGAATGTTTCTAAATTAAAGATAAATATTTAAGGTGATGAAAGTCCTAATTGCACTGATTTGATTTTTACATATTACACGAATATATCAAATTATTACTTGCACCTTGAAAATATGTTAATCAGTTACATATCAATAAAAAATAAAACTTAAAATAATGATAGTCCTGCAGAAGCACTGGCCTGTGGACCTACCTGAATATTGACTGAAATTACTGAAAAGGTGATTTCCAAAACCTCTGATGAGTTTGTCCATTCTTTGCTTGCAAGACTATATTATTATTTAGAAATTCTTTGCTGGAGATACAGCAAGTATAATCCTAGGTAAGGGCTGTCTCATTTTTTGTGTTTTTTTTTTTTCCATCCTTACTCTCTTTGCTAGACCTCAAGAATAACTTTACCTTTAAAAGTATTTCCAGTAAGGGGTGTGTGTGTGTGTGTGTGTGTGTGTGTGTGTGTATGTGTGTGTGTTTGCCTGACTTAGCATTGAATATTGAATGGGTACACTAAGAAAAATATTAGTCATTACAGGTCAGAGTCTGGGATGAGTTCCCAGTATTATTAAAGTTCTTCAGTAAATGTTTTCCTCTGAGGATTTCGGAAAATATGTGGTGATCACCTGATTGCCTATAAATAAGACTGAAGCTAGAGTTTAAAACCTACTTTTCAGGTATTTATATCTGTTTTGGTGATATTATTATTATTATTATTTAGAGACAGAGTCTCATTCTGTTGCCCAGGCTGGAGCACAGTGACACAGTCACAGCTCACCACAGCCTCCAATTCCTAGGCACAAATGACTCTCCTACCTCTTCTCCTGGGTAGCTGGAACTACAGTTGCACACCACCATGCTCAGCTAGTTATTTTTATTTTTTGTAGAGACAGGGTCTTGCTATGTTGCTCAGGCTGGTAGTGATTTTGCCTTTAATGGAATTGTGACTTTCAGGATGAAATCAGATGGGAGAAAGATGGTTTAAGACCAGGGTAATTGGAGGAAAAGGGAAGGAAATCTGAAAGATAATCCTTCTCCCTTTACAAAAGGATTAAAAGGAACAGTGGGAGGACTATCAGAAGTAAGAAATGGTACTGTTGGGTATATGCAATGACTAGAGAAACAAGATTTTCATGATTCAAAAGTGAAATTTTCTAAAATGTTTGCAAATTTTATTAGCTTTGGGCAAAGAGGCTTTTCATGGAACATAATAAATTTCAGTGAATAATTTTGTTTAGAGGATTCTTTATTCCGTTAGAAGAAGGAAGACCATTAATCATTAGAGATTTTGCTGTCTTCTGCTCTAAGATACCTCCGAGATGGGCGGATCACAAGGTCAAGAGATCGAGACCATTCTGGCCAACATGATGAAACCGCATCTCTATTAAAAATACAAAAATTAGCCAGGCATGGTGGTGTGCGCTTGTAGTCCCAGCTGCTAGGGAGGCTGAGGCAGGAGAGTCGCTTGAACCTGGGAGGTGGAGGTTTCAGTGAGCTGAGATTGGGCCACTGCACTCTGGCCTAGTGACAGAGCAAGACTCTGTCTCAAAAAAAAAAAAAAAAAGATACCTCCAAGATGGAGAATTCTGGTTATATCCAAAGTTCTCCGAAGTGATACAGCAATTCTAAATTATTTTTGGTGAAATAGTGTCATTTTGTAAGATAGGCAAATAATTTGGATTATAATAAGAATATGTTTAAGAAGCAGGTATTCAGTCTGGTGGGGGCACAAACTTGGAGATGATTGACTCAGTAAGCTCCAGTCACATCAGCATTTTCATTTCTTGAACAAGTTATGCTCATTTTAAAATTCCAGGCCCAGCATATTTGCCATTTCCTTTGCTTCAGCTGCTTCTTCATTTCATTCAGTTTTCCGTTTACATGGTAGCTCTGAAGAGCTGTCTTCCCAAATCACCTTCCTTAAACAAGTCTTTAATCTTTTTCTCTATTTTTATGTACTTATCATTATGCCTGAATATTTATTATATATTCATGTATTTTTGGCCTTTTTTGCTCCCTTAGGGCATTGATTTGTTTGGCTTATCTGTCACTATCTTATTGCCATCTAGAATAGTTCCTGACACATAACAGATGCTTAATAAATATTTATCAAATTAATTAAAACATAGTTTTACTTAGGCCAGAATCTGTCTGACTAGGGTTATATTGCTGCTCAATAACTTATTTTCACAAAATAGCTTTATTGAGGTATAATTCATGTGCCATTAAATTTATTCATTTAAACCGCACAATTCAATAGGGTTTTAGTGTTTTCATAGATATATGGAACATCACCATAGTCAATTTCATAACATTCTTATCACCTCAAAAAGAAAACTTATTTTCTTTAGCTATTATCCGCTTATTCCCTGTTCCCTTCTCTACACATTTTTTTCTTTCTTAACAAATAGTCTGAATGCTACTTGGGTCACTGCTGGTAGGCATTATATATCATGAAGACCCTTACATAGTCCTACACTGTTGGTGTGCAGCGTGTGCATATCATCCCTCTTTTATCTTTTAATAGTCTTAATAGTCACAAAGCCAGAGATTTTATTTCTAATTTTCTAAATAAGGAAATTAAAATCTAAGGAGTTAAGAAAAGTGTCCATGGTCACAAAGCTCATCTCCAGAGTTCTTCTCCCTTAGTGGGGATAATAGAGAGCATATATAAAATTCACAGGTAGAATATCCTATTGGTAATTGTGTGGCACCCAGACTTTTGTTGCTAGACATTGAGGAAGAGGGTCTTGTTTTATGTTAATGATGAAATGTGATTCTGTACAAAACTACACATAGAAGTGTAATTGATGAAGGTGCCAACACTTTTTAATTTTTTGCTGTCAATAATGACACTTTGGACTTGAGTCATAACAAGAACTGTATAGAGATACATTTCTCTTCTTTAGAATGGCCACAAATCTCTTTCAAATTAAAATGATTATAATTTGCTTTTTTTTCCCCTTCATTTATACATTCATCCATTTAGCAAATGTACTTTTAAAATTTGACAATACTTTAGATATCTGAAGCCTTCAAATTTGGGGATACTTTCCCCATGAAAATTATTTGACATATATAAAGAGATTCATGTACAACAATGTTAATTGTATTGTCTGTAATAAAGAAAAAGGGAAACTAGTAAAATATCTAGTAATATAAAATGATGAAATGAATGAATGAATTCCCATGTCTGAATATTATGTAGGCACTTAAAACAAATAATATTTAATTACTCAGTAAGTGCTCAGGATATAGAGTTATATGACCAGAGCAACATATAAAATTATAAAAACAGTGTGACTTAATTATGTATAAATAAGTGCATAGGTGGGTGGTTTGGGGAAGCCTGTAATCCACCAGATTAGATTTGGCCCCTTTATTATAAGCTCCCAAACCACTCCACACTTTTCCTTTGTTATACTCATCACATTCATAATTAGTTGTGCAGTGTCTACTATTTCCATTAGAATGCAGATGTGATAGCAGAAATTGAATCTGTTTTACTTAACCCTGAATCCTCCAGGACCTAATAAAGTACCTAGCACAAATGCGTAATGAAATATTTAAAGGAGCAAGTGAATAAAATGATTAAGCAGAGAAAGAAACTATGTAATTAGATGGAATAGTGGTAGCCTTGTGGAAGATGATTAAGTTTGAAGGCTTCAAAATCAGACATTCTGTTTGAAATCTTGTGCAACCCTTCACTGTTGTGTCATGAAGCTTTCAATAACTATAAAGTTACAAGTTATTTTAAACCAAGGACAACTTAACTTTGATCACAAAGAAAAAAACAAACCCTAAAAAACCCTACACTTTAACTCCAGATTCCCTACATTTTTACTTTTTGATGTCTCAATGTATACCTTTTTACATTGCCTATGTCTTAACAAATTGTTATAGTTATTATTACTTTAAATAGGTTTGTTTTTTAGTCTTCATACTAAAGATATAAGCAGTTTGCACACCATAGAGTATTCTGACTTTGTCTATATACTTTAACCTATATACTTTAATCAATGAGTTTTGTATCTTGAGAAGTCTTCTTGTTGCATGTGAGCATCCTTTTCTTTCAGATGAAAGAACTCCCTTCAGCATTTCTTGTAAGATGGGTTTGGTGGTGATAAATGTCCTCAGCTTTTATTTGTCTGTATCTCTCTTTCATGATTAAAAGATAGCTTTGTTGTACACAGTATTCTTGGTGAACAGTTTTTTTCTTTGGCACTTTGAATATGTCATCCCACTCCCTTCTAGCCTGTGAGGTTTCCATTGAGAAGTCTGCTGCTAGATGTATTAGAGCTCCTTTATATGTTATTTGTTTATTTTCTCTTGTTTTTAGAATTCTGTCTTTGCTCTTCATCTTTGAGATTTTGATTATTACAGCCTTGAGGTAATCTTATTTGGATTGAATTCTCTTGGTGATCTTCAACCTTCTTGTACCTGGATATTTCTATCTTCCTCTGTTTCGAAAGTGGTCTGTTATTTCTTCGTATTCTTTTCTTTTTCATTACTCCCTCTTTAATGTCAGTGACTCTTTCATTTGCTCTTTTGATGGTGTACCAAAGAACAAAATGTCCTTCACTCCTTTTCATTTTGTTTTTTCTCCTCTGTGCATTTTTTAGTAACTTGTTTTTGAGCTTACTGATTATTTCTTCAGCTCAATCAGTTCTGCCATTGAGATGCTCTATCCTTTGCTGATGTCTGTAAGTCTCTTTAAGTTTTCTTTCCTTTTACTGTAAAAATGAAGATAATTGTGATACACTTCTCGTTGGATTGCAATGAAGATTATATGAGATAATGTATGTAAAGCATAATGCTGGCTACAGAGAAAGTGTTCAGTAAATTACAGTCATTATGATCATTATTTTTCTGTATTTTCCCAATTTCCCACAATGTGACTCTGTTATATTTATAATTAGAAAAATCAAATTTAAGAAGAAAAAAATAACCAAAATTGATATATTGCATGAGACTTCCTCCCTTTTCATCCTAGCTGGGAATTTAAAATGCATTGACCAACTGTTCACCAAAATGTCTTCTACTTTTTGAAAGTGTTTCAAAACTTTTTCTCCTTTGTGAATCCCCACATTTTAATGTTTTAAAGGCATTGGAAAGCCCAAGTTTGCAATATCTGGAGACAGTAAAATTGTTCTCAAGTAAAAGACTTTATGGTATAGAAAAATATAGTTTGCTGAGTGTTTCCTACACATGTACTTAGAAAAAGTTTGTTAAAAATCCTTTAGTTACATGTAAAATATAGAAAATGATTAATCTGGCATTTAGCACTCCTGAGGAATCTATATTGAGAGAACTTTTCATTAAATTCAAATGCCTTGCAGAATGACAAATACGGCATGATTTTGCTTGTGTGTGAAATCTAAAAAAGTTGAACTCATAGGAGTAGAGAGTAGAATGGTGGTTACTAGGGGAATGAGAGGGTAGTTGAGAGGATGTTGGTTAAAAGATACAAAATTTCAGTTAAGTCGAAAGAATCAATTTAAGAGATCTATTGTACAATATGGTGTATATAGTTAATAACATATTGCATTTTGAAAATTGCTGTAAGAGTAGATTTTAAGAGTTTTCACTACAAAATGATAAGCATCTCAGGTAACATATACATTAATTAGGTCAATTTAGCCTTTCCTCTATGTATACGTATTTTAAAACACACGTGATAAATATATATGATTTTTGTCAAAGAAAAGGCAAGTAGGTGAGGTTATGGATGTTAATTAACTTCATATAATCTTCCTACAGTGTATACATATGTCAAAACATCACATTGTACCTTATAAATATACACAATTATTATTTGTCAACTAAAAAAAAAACCCAAAAAACAAAGAAATCCAAGTGTCTGGGAAAATAATCTATGAGATACTACTCAGGAAAATGCCAGAACACCCATCTCTAGGAAAGTTGTTACTTTAATGGGTTGTTAATTGTGCATGCATGGCTAGAGGCTTATATTGATTAGTGTGCACAGTAAAAACAAATTCCATGTTAAACACTATCATTTCCTCTAATAATAAAATTTCTGGTAAACTCTAACTTCTTTCTCAAGACTCAAGTTAAATGTTACGCTGAGAAGCAGAGAAGCTTTTCATAATTTTCATGGAGAGCTAACTTTGACTTTAGGCTTACTATGTTTATTATATTTATCTCTTCTCCTTAAAAGTGCCTCCAAGGAAAAGTATTTATCTTATTTCTTTTTTACCATCTGTGCTTGGCAAAGTGCCTTATGTGGAACATGACACTTGTGTGGAACATGGTCAGGAAATATTTATTAAATGAATGAATAAATAAGTGAATTGAAGACTCTTACAGAGTCATCTTTTTAATCAAGCAAAATTCACATCAGAAAAGGGAAGCAGGGGGAACACGAGTTTGAACTTCTATGTGACAGTGCAAAATTGCTGCTGATCATGTTTGTGCCTAAATACTGTTGATCAATACTGATGATTTTATTTCTTCATTAATTATTAAATTCAGCAGCCAACTGCTTGAGTGTAGAAATCATATTTGGATCCCTTGTGTCTGTCACTGTGCTTTAATTTTGAAAGGCCTTCAATTCTGTAGGTATATTCTGCAAAAATATATCCTTAGAAGACGTTTTCATGATAATATAGCTCTTGATTTTTAATTCTCAAATTTATAAGTATCTCTCATTAAAATGCTTTCCAGGTGATATTAAGAAAAATGATATTTACATTCTTCAAACTAAATTAAAAAATATTGATGTAAGATAAGTCTTAAGGTACATTACTGGTACAAGTGGTAGAGTTGTTGAATCACATGCAGCGTGCTTGTACTAGGTGCTAGTACACCTATTTTAGAATCTCTTCCTTGGACAATTCCTTAGTATCGTGGGAAAGACAGATAGATGAGTGAGCCTAGAAAGATGCACTGGCAGTTACAGGAAGCCAGAAGAAGATTATGCACCTAGCCCAACCCAGAGGGACGACAATTTGCTAAGCCTTTCCAGGGATGCTGAACAATTGAGCCGATTTTTCTTTGTTTTTTTTTTAATGACAGGTAAAATCTATTTAGGCAGAGAAGAAGGAGGAATTTCTAAGAAAGAAAGAAGAAGTATATCCAAAAACACACAGGTAGGAGAGAAGTAACAGCCCATTTGGAGGCCTGAGTAGTTTCAGGTTGGTGTTCTCTAGGTTGTGTTTGTAGTGATGGTAAGAACTTAGGCCTAGAAACATGTAGACAGAGTGGAAAATGTCTTGTGTAGCATTATAGAATGTTAAGCCTTTTTGCTGAAGATTGTGTGGTATCATAGAACGTGTTAAGGTGGCACTAGTCTGTGGAAGAAAATTTATGCATTTGCAATGGGGAAGGAGAGGAATAAACTATTAAAACAAATACTACAGTGGTGGAATCTGTAGAACTTTATTACTGTGGCACCTAAATAGCAGAGAGGAATCTAAGATTCATATTTTTGTCTTGAAAGACTGGATGAATGCTAATTCCATTCACTCATTCATTCATTTGTTCATTCAGTAGATATTGTTTAATATCTACCACTAGCAGAGAATTGTTTCATTTACTATAAATAAAAAGATGAATAGGTTATGGGCTTTGATTTCTAGGAGCTCACAGCCTAGTGGAGAAGACAGAGATGTAGACAAATAGTGACAATACAGTGTGTTAATTACAATGATTTTAAAAAAGTAATAAGGTAGAATAAAGACTTAGAACAGGGTGTAATGAATTTTTCTTGGGGGTGACTAGTAAAGTGTGAGAGAGGTGATGATTCTTGGACTAGACCTTTTTTTTACTTTCCAGGCAAGAAATCTTTATTCATCCCATTACTGAAAGAGTTTATGAAATGAAACTGCACATGCAAGATTTTTCAAATTGCTATTATCAAGCTTTGCTGGAGCGTTTACTACTTTAGTTGGCCATTTTGCTTTCCCTAGACATTTTTTTCTGCTTGAATTTCCTTTTCTTTTTCTCAACTTTTATTTTAAGTTCTGGGGTACGTGTGCAGGATGTGCAGGTTTGTTACATAGGCAAACCTGTGTCATGGTGCTTTACTGCACAGATCAACCCATCACCCAGGTATTAAGCTCAGCATCCATTAGCTATTCTTCCTTATGCTCTCTCTACCCCTGCCACCCTCAACCTCCAACAAACCCCAGTGTGTGTTATTCTTTTTTCTGTATCCATGTGTTCTCATTAATCGGATCTTACTTGTAAGTGAGAACATGTGACATTTGGTTTTCTGTTCCTGTGTTAGTTTTCTGAGAAAAATGGCTGCCAACTACATCCGTGTCTGTCCAAATGATGTGATCTCATTCCTTTTTATGGCTACATAATATTCCATGTACCACATTTTCTTTATCCAGTCTATTGTTGATGGGCATTTAGGTTGATTCCATGACTTTCCTACTGTAAATAATGCTGCTGCAAGGAACTTAAGCTTGCATGTATCTTTCTTTTTTTTTTTCTTTTTGAGACACAATCTAGCTCTATTCCCTAGGCTGGAGTGCAGTGACATGATCTCAGCTCACTGCAACCTCTGCCTCCCAGGTTCAAGTGATTCTCCTGCCTCAGTGTCCTGAGTAGCTGGAATTACAGGGGCCTGCCACCATGCCCAGCTAATTTTTTTGAATTTTGAGTTGAGACGGGGTTTCGCCATGTTGGCTAGGCTGGTCTTGAACTCCTGATCTCAGGTGATCCACTTGGCCTCCCAAATTGCTGGGATTACAGGTGTGAGTCACCACTCCTGGTTGTGTCTTTATAATAGAATCATTTATATTTCTTTGGGTATATACCCAGAAATGTGATTGCTAGGTCAAATGGTATTTATGCTTCTAGGTCTTTGAGGAATCGCCACACTGTCCTCCACAATAGTTGAACTACTGTACACTCCCACCAACATTGTAAAAGCATTCCTTTTTCTCTAGAACTTCACCAGCATCTGTGTTTTTTTTTTTTAATAGGCATTCTGATTGGTATGAGATCGTATCTCATTGTGCTTTTCATTTGCATTTCTCTAATGATCATTGATGTCAAACTTCTTTTCATGTGTTTGTTGGTCACATGTATGTCTTCTTTTGAGAAGAGTCTCTTCATGTTCTTTGCCCACTTTTTAAATGGGGTTGTTTTTTGTTTTCTTGTAAATTTAAGTTCCTTGTAGATGCTGGATATTAGACCTTTGTCATATGGGTAGATTGCAAAAATTTTCCCCCATTTTGCAGGTAGTCTGTTACTCTGATGATAGTTTCTTTTGCTGTGCAGAAGATCTTTAGTTTAATTAGATCCCATTTGTCAATTTTTGCTTTTGTTACAATTGCTTTTGGAGTCTTTGTCATGAAACTTTTGCCCATGCCTATGTCATGAATGGTATTGCCTAGGTTTTCTTCTAGAGTTTTTATAGTTTTGGGTATTACATTTAAGTCTTTAATCCATCTTGAGTTAATTTTTGTATATGGCATAAGGAAGGGGTCAAGTTTCAATTTTCTGCCTATGGCTAGCCAGTTGTCCCAGCAACATTTATAAAATAAGGAGTCCTTTCCCCATTGCTTGTTTCTGTCAGGTGTGTCTAAGATCAGATGGTTGTAGGTGTGCAGTCTTATTTCTGGGTTCTCTATTCTGTTCTTTGCTCTATGTAACTGTTCTTGTACCAGTATCATACTGTTTTGGTTACTGTAGCCTTGTAGTATAGTTTGAGGTTGGGTAGCCTGATGCCTCCAGCTTTGTTCTTTTTGCTTAGGATTGCCTTGGCTATTCACGCTCTCTTTTGGTTCCATATGAATTTTAAAATAGGTTGTTCTAATTCTGTGAAGAATGTCAATGTTGATTTAATGGGAATAGCATTGAATCTATAAATTGCTTTGGGCAGTATGGCCATTTTCACAATATTAAATCTTTCTATCTGTGAGTATGGAATGTTTTTCCATTTGTTTGTCATCTCTGATTTCTTTGAGCAGTGGTTTGTGGTAGTCCTTGAAGAGGTTCTTTACTTCACTTGTTAGCTGTATTCCTAGGTATTTTATTATTTTTTTGTGGTAATTGTGAATAGGAGTTCATTCATGATTTGGCTCTCTGCTTGTCTGTTGTTGGTTTACAGGAATGCTAACAATTTTTGCACATTGATTATATATCCTAAGACTGTGCTAAACTTGCTTATTGGCTTAAGAAGCTTTTGGGCTGAGATGATGGGGTTTTCTAGATATAGGATCATGTCATCTGCAAACAAAGTTAATTTGGCTTCCTCTCTTGCTATTGGAATACGTTTTATTTCTACCTCTTACCTGATTGCCCTGACCAGCACTTAGATTACTATGTTGAATAGGAGTGGTGAAAGAGAGCATCCTTCTCTTGTTTTGGCTTTCATGGGGAATACTTTCAGCTTTTGCTCATTCAGTATGATAATGGCTGTGAGTTTGTCATATATGGCTCTTATTATTTTGAGGTATGTTCCTTCAATATCTAGTTTATCGAGAGTTTTTAAACATGAAGAGATGTTGAATTTTATTGAAGGCATTTTCTGACTCTATTGAGATAATTATGTGGTTTTTGTTTTTAGTCTGTTTATGTGATGAATCACATTTATTCATTTGCATATGTTGAATCAATCTTGCATCCTGGGGATGAAGTCAAGTTGATCATGATGGATAAACTTTTTGATGTGCTATTGGATTTGGATTGCCAGTATTTTATTGAGGATTTTTACATCAATATTCATCAAGGATATTGGCCTAAAGTTTTCCTTTTTTTGTTGTATCTCTACCAGGTTTTAGTATAAGGATGATGCTGGCCTCCTATAATGAGTTAGGGAGTAGTCATTCTTCTTCAATTTTTTGGAATAGTTTCAGTAGAAATAGTACCAACTCTTCTTTGCACCTCGTAGAATTCAGCTGTGATTCTGTTTGATCCTGGGCTTTTTATTTGGTTGGTAGGCTATTGATTACTGCCTCAATTTTAGAACACATTATTTGTCTATTCAGGAATTCAATTTCTTCCTGGTTCATGAAAGGTGCATTTGTCCAGAAAATTATCAATTTCTTCTAGATTTTTCTAGTTTATGTGCATAGAGGTGTTTATAGTATTCTCTGATGTTTGTATTTCTGTGGGGCAGTGGTGATATCCTCCTTATCATTTCCAATTTTGTTTATTTAATTCTTCTTTCTTCTCTTCTCTATTCACCTAGCTAGCAGTCTGTCTATTTTGCTAAATTTTTCAAAAACCAGCTCCTAGATTCATTGATTTTTTTTGAAGAGTTTTCCATGTCTCTATCTCCTTCGGCTCCACTCTGATCTTGGTTATATCTTGTCAAAGCAGGCTAGCTTTGGGATTTGTGTGCTTTTGGTTCTCTAGTTCTTTTAGTTGAGATGTTAGTCTGTTAACTTGAGATCTTTCTAGCTTTTTGATTTGGGCATTTAGTGCTCTAAATTTCCCTCTTAACACTGCTTTATCTTTATTCCAGAGATTCTTGTATGTTGTCTCTTTGTTCTCATTAGTTTCAAAGAACTTCTTGATTTCTGCCTTAATTTCATTATTTACCCAAAAGTCATTCACGAACAAGTTGTTCAATTTCCAGGCAGTTGTGTGGTTTTGAATCGATTTCTTAATCTTGGTTCCAATTTGATTGCATTGTGGTCTGAGAGACTGTTTGTTATGATTTCAGTGATTATGCATTTGCTGAGGAGTGTTTTACTTCCTATTAAGTGACCAATTTTGGAGTAAGTGTTCTGTGGCAATGAGAAGAATGTATATTCTGTTGTTTTTTGGTGAAGAGTTTTATAGATCTATATCAAGTCCACTTGATCCAGAGTTGAGTTCAGATCCTGAATATCTTTGTTAATTTTCTGTCTCAATGATTTGTCTAATATTGTCAGGGGGGTGTTAAAGTCTCCCACTATTATTGTGTGGGGGTCTAAATCTCTTTTTTTGAGGGATGTTAAGTTGTTGAGAAATGCTAAGTATATGAATATTGAGAAATCCTGAGTGTATGATAGAATATATTGTTTGCTAGGAAAAATGATGGTGAGGAAAACCTAGATGCCCCCACTCCCCACCCCAAGTAGAAAACTACTTAGGGCATTCTAAAGTGGTAGGACAATATATAAATAGCATACACCAGTTAAAACAATTCTTTAAGATATCTGGCCCTGCCCACGTGGCTCCCTCGTGGAAAGTACTTTTTTAGTTTGCCTGTGATCAATGGTAAGTGGGCACCAACTGCCTACTTGGTATATTTTTGTCTTATGAGAGAAAATACTGAACATCTGTTTGTTAATAATAACCACCTGTTCAGAGAAAATAAATGTGTGGATCAGAATCTCCTTGAGGCCTTCAGCCTGGAATGCTGTCAGCCCTGAGGCTCTCAGCTTGGAAGGCTACTGGCCCCTTGGATAGTCCCACTTTATTGTTTTATCTGAGTGTCTGCTTCTCAGTTCCTTCAGTGTTACCTGGGCGGAGGTCTCTATGGTGAGCTGGTTCTTGGTATCTTTGTAGGTCTCTAAGAACTTGCTTTATGAATCTGGGTACTCCTGTATTGGGTGCACATATATTTAGAATAGTAAGCAATTCTTGATGAATGGAACCCTTTACCATTATGTAGTGTCCCTCTTTGTCTTTTTTGATCTTTGTTGATTTAAAGTCTGTTTTGTCAGAAACTAGGATTACTACCCCTGCTTTTTTCTGTTTTCTATTTGCTTGGTAATTTTTTCTCCATCCCTTTATTTTAAGCCTATTTGTGTCTTTGCATGTAAGCTGGGTCTCTTAAAGACAGCATACCAATGGAGCCCAACTCTTTATCCAGCTTGTTATTTTGTATCTTTTAATTGGGGCATGTATCCAATTAAATTGGAGCATGTATCCGTTAAACTACATTTACATTTAGTATTGTTATGTGTAAATTTGATCCTCCCATTATGATGCTTGCTGTTTATTTTGCAGACTTGTTTTTATGGTTGCTTCATTGGGCCGTATACTTCAGTGTGTTTTGTAGTGACTGGTAACAGCTTTCTTCTTTCCATATTTAGTGCTTCCTTCAAGAGCTTTGCAAGGCAAGCCTGATGGTGACAAATTCCCTCAGCATTTACTTGTCTGAATAGAATCTTAATTCTCCTTCAGTTATGAAGCTTATTTTGGCCAGATATGAAATTCTGGGCTGGAAATTCTTTTCTTTAAGAAAGTTGAATATTGGCCCCCAATCTCTTCTGGCTACTAGGGTTTCCACTGAGGTCTGCTGTTAGTCTGATGGGTATCCCTTTGTAGGTGACTGACCTTTCTCTCTGGGTACACTTAACACTTTTTCTTTCATTTTGACCTTGGAGAATCTGATGATTATGTGTCTTGGGGTTGATATTCTCTTGGAGTATCAGGTTCTCTGAATTTTCTGAATTTGAATGTTGGCCTGTCTTGCTGGGTTGGGAAAGTTCTCCTGGATGATATCCTAAAGTATGTTTTCCAACTTGGTTCCATTCTCCCTAGCTGTTTCAGGTACCCCAATCAGTTGAAGATTTGGTCTCTTTACATAATCCCATAATTCTCTCAAATGTTATATGTACTCCTATTTATTCTTTTTTTTCTCTTCTTTTCTGCCTGTCTTACTTCAGAAAGAGTCTTCCAGCTCTGAGATTCTTTCCTCCTCTTGGTGTATTCTGCTACTGATACTCGTGATTGAAATGTGAATTTCTCCTGTTGTGTTTTTCAGCTACATCAGGCTGGTTATGTTCCCTCTAAACTGGCTATTCTGGATATCAGCTCCTGTATTGTTTTGTTATGATTCTTAGCTTCTTTGTATTGGGTTAAAACATATTCCTTTAGCTCAGTGAAGTTTGTTATTACACACCTTCTGAGGTCTATTTCTGTCAATTCATCCATCTTAGCCCCCGCCCAGTTCTGTGTCCTTGTTGAAGAGATTTGTGGTCATTTGGAGGAGGACAGGCACTCTGGCTTTTTGAATTTTCGGTATCTTTGTGTTTATTCTTTCTCACCTTTGTGGGCTTATCTACCTTTGACCTTTGAGGTTGCTGATCTTTGAGTGAGGTTTTTGTGGGGTCGTTTATTTGTTGATGTTGTTTTCTGTTTGTTTGTTTTACTTGTAATAGGCCTCCCTATTGTAGGACTGCTGCTGTTTTCTGGGGGTCTGCTCCAGACCCCAGTCTCCTTGGCCTCTCCTGCTCCTGAAGGCAGTACTCGGGGTCCCCTGCTGGCAGATCGCACCCTGTCAGGAGGGATGGGATCAGGAACTCACCCAATAAGCAGTCTGGTTGCTTCTTGATAGAGAAGATGTGTTGTGCTGGGAGTGATCTTTCTTCATCTGGACTGTCTGTATTCTTCACAGCCAGCACGGTAGAATGGCTGAGGTTAGAGGACTGCAGAGATAGTGGTCATCCCTCCCGTGGGAGCTCCCTCCCATGGAGAGATCAGATCTCTTGTCTGCAGAACTGAAGACACACCCCACCCCCAGAGTGAGGAGGAATGAGTTGGGCCCAGTTAAAGAAGCAGTGTACCCCCAATCTGGCAAGGCCACTGCATTCTGCCATGGTGGGGAGGTGGGCCCTCTTTGTCTGGGCCATCTGTACTCTCCACAGCAGGCAAGCTGAAATGGCTGTTTCCCCCAAACCACAGAGATGACAGCTGCCTCTCCTCCTGGAAACATAGTCCGTGTCTAGGCTGTACTTCAGCCTTCTGCCTTGGCTGGCTAGGATTCCAAACCAGTGGGTCTTAACTTGTGAGGTGCTGTGGAAGTGGGGCCCTCAGAACAACACTGCTTGGCTCCCTGTATTCAGCCCCCTTCCTAGGGATGTGTATAGACGGATTTTCTGCTTTGACAGGGATCCTGGGCCTGAGCATGCAAAGCTCCTGGGTCTCTGTGTGCGCTTGAGCAGTTCTTTTGCAGAGATTGCACACAGCTCTGTGTATCAGACCCTGGTGGTGTGGGCTCATGAGGGGATCTCCTGTTCTGCAGGTTGCAAAGATCTGTAGGAGAAGCATGCCTTCACTGGTGGGTCACCGAATCACTCACAGCATCCTCTCGCTTGGAGTGTGGGTTCCTTTGCCTCCATGCCACTCCTGGGTGGGCTGCTGCCTTGGTGGGTCCAAGCTGCTTGCCTATTCAGTTACAATGTGAGAACCTGGATATTTCATTTAAATGTATTGAATTCACTCATCCCTCTCTGTGAGTGCTGTGGACCTCAGCTGCTTCTAATCAGCCATCTTGTCCCTCTCACTGGACTAGGTCTTAAATTAAGAATAGAATGCTCAGGCAGGGTTAGGTGGGAGCATCTTTTGAGCCTGGGAGGTTGAGGCAGCAAGTGAGCTGTGTTCCAGCCTGGGTGACAGAGTGAGAGCTTGTCTAAAAAAAAAAAAAAAGAATAGAACGCTCCAAGTGTACAAGGGGGAAAGGGGAGAAAAACAGAATAGAATGCTCCAAGTATACAGGGTGAAAAGTTTAATCCAGGGAAGGCAACATCGTGAACAACAGCATGATGCTTTCAAGAAAGCACAAGGAATTCAGTATGACTTAAGCATAAGTCTTGAAGTAGTTTGGAAATGGGGCTGATATGCGATGCTAAGCGTTATGATTCTAGTGACCATGCTAAGAATTTTGGTTTTGTTGTTTTTTATTTAATTTTTATTTTGGTGTGTACATGTTAAGTATATATATTTATGGAATACATCAGATGTTCTGATGTAGGCATGCAGGATTTTGTACTTTATCAGGCAAATCAATAGTTCTCCACTGGAAGTGTATCAGACTCATCTGAAAACTTCAAATACATTTCTGATGTCTTGGCTCATCCCAGGCCTCTAGAATTAGAAAGCAAAAAGTTGGGCTTGTAGTGTATGTTATTTTCAAAGCTTTATGGACCAATCTGATGCAAAGCTGCTGTAGGCAATGGTGGAAGCCTTGGAAGTTTGAAGCCTTTTTTCAATGGCACACAAAGTGTTTTCTTGCTTTTCTGTTGTTGTGGTGTGACCTACCGCCATCTCATAAAGCACAAGCTGGTCATAATGTTTACTGCCCAGCCTTGTGATAATCAATTGCCACTTTCCAGTCAAATGCAAAGAATAAATGGAATCCGATTACTATGGAACCAGCCTCCATTGTGGATATATTCTTGCCGGAAACTACATAATGCAAAAATGACCATGATTGAATTTTTCCCAAAACTATTTCTGTTATACAATTTTCCCAAAGTGTATAGTTGAAGAATTCAAAAGGTTTTTTATGAACAAATCAGGGAAAGTTGGTACTTATCTTATACTTTTCAATGTGCTTTGTAATTAGTAGGGAAATGTCTCATATTGTTTGGTAAATGGAGGAAACACAAGTGGTATCCACATCTTTTGTTATCAAAATAGGTAAGTTATCTAGCCTGACAACAGGAAATGAAATGATGATTTCAAGCAGAAAAATGGATTATTTTTCATCCCTGATGAAATGGCAGTGAAAGTATATGAAATATTTAGAAGATAGGCAGTTCACAGCTATATCACAGCTTAAAGTTTCAGTGTCAGTTTGAAACTCAGTAGGAATGCCTGGATTTCACTTCTCAATTTTAGATGGCATTAGATATAATTAATCAGCCTAATTGGTAGAGAGAGAAATTGGCTAGCTGAATTGACAAGTTCCTTTAGTTTTAATTGTTTTAGCAACTACTGGCATTATTTGGAATAGGGAAATAATGAATCACAGGATTACCTGGTTAGAGAAACTAAAAAAATCATTCAGTTCAATTTTATACCTTACATTTAAATTTACTTTCTTAAAACTATCTTGACTTTCATTTAATCATTAACTTGTAAAATTATGTGACTCCTATATAGTAGTCACTTAATAAATCTGGCTTACATTAATAAATATATAAATCTTTTCAGTAATATCCCAGTCAAATGGTTTCTTTTAGGTCATCCTTTCTTTTATGTCACTATGCTGGGGAAATGACTGTTTGGACAGTTCAGTTTCAAAGCTTTTCTTCTTTTAAAACATATTCCACTGTGGTAGAAAATATGCATTTTAGACTTCAGCAATCCTGAATTACTATCCACTGCTCATCAGTGATAAATTATTTAACAAATTATTTAACTTCTCTATGCCCCTGTTTTCTCTCTAACAGAGTGAAAACTGCCCCTTGAATCACTGTTGGAATTAAATGAAATGAATTCACATGAAGTACTTATCACAGTACCTAATAGATAATAAATGCTTAATAAATATTAGCTTATTACTGTTAATAATATGATTATCTCCCTATACAGTCTGCCACTGGTCTTAGATCTCTTCTACAGAGCCATGTAGAACAAACCTAATCCATTTTTCAACACAAAGCCTTTTAAACATTGAAGGTGATTATCATATAATTTAAGTAGACAGGGGTAAAGAGGGTGAAGTAGGTCATTAAAAAGAAGATAACTATCATTCTAATGTCTACCTCTGTGAGATTAACCTTTTTAGATCTCAAATATGTACCCTATGAAAATGTACAAATATTATATATCAATAAAATCTTTAAAAATAACTATAAAACATTTCCAGAGTAAATAAAGGAGGCTAAAGAGACATAACTAATTGCAATACCTGACCCTAGACTAGATCCTGTATTGAGGGGGCAAAATGTTGTAAAGGCCACTATTGAGCTAATTAACAAAATTAGAATATGGACACTAGCCTAGATGAAAAGGACTGTGTCAGTGTTAAATTTCCTGAGGCTAACAGTTGCATTGTGATTACATAAGAAAATATCCTGTATTAAAAATATGCTCTGAACTATTTAAGGATAAATAACAATAATATGTGCACATTATCCTTGAATGGTTAAAAAAATGAATGTTATACCACGGGATTTGATATTCTAACACCATATTTCCCATTCTGGATATTTATCACAGTCATTAAAGTGTATACATATTTATTAAAGTGCCCTACATATATGTTGATTCCTTTTTTGTGTGCATCATGAAAACAGTGATCTGATTTTTGAATAGGAGTAAAAATTTACAGTAAAATGTTTTAGGTATAGGTCAATTTGCCTAAAATTTGAATTAATCATTTTCTGTCATCTTTAGGCTATTTGTTAATAATGATAGTTGTTCATATTTGTGTTTTTCCATCTAGGCTCTGTAATCCTTGATTTTTGGACTAGAGAAATTTAGCCACTTCTATAATAAAATATAGCATTTTGCAGATGTATGTAGGCAATAAGTCAGGGTTATGGGTCTACAACTACTCTGATAATGCATAACCTTGAGCAAGCTACTTATGTTCTTGGAGCTTCACTTTCCCATTGATAAGATAGGTGGCAGATCTGTCTCATTGGATTTGTAAGATATGAGAAAATAATAATCATAACTAGCATTTTCTAACCACCTATCATGTGATAGTTGTGTACTGTATATATTATATTGATCATTTTGAATTTCAATAACAATTCTGCAAGGTAGAAAAAATGTATTTTCCACATATGTAATAAGCATGGTAGCAAAATGTTACTTTCTGTGGTATTTTCCTCTATGCAAAATTTCACAGGAGTTTTTCATTTTCATGATTAAAATAGAAGCAGTATGGTAGAGTGGTTAAAAACCACTCTGAAGTTCAGTATGAGACTATTTGGGGGCACAGTCTAGCCCTTCTATATTCTAGCTGTGTGATCGGGGGCAAGTTATTTAACTTTTTAAAGACTTGTTTATTTGTAAAGTGGTAACAATAAACTTGATATCTCATAGGATTTTTTGAGATTCGATGAGATCCAGTATAATAATGCCTAGTAGACAGCAATTCCCATGTAATAAACAAAAACTAACACTTTAATGGCACTTCAGGTACTCTTTGAATTGCTATCTCTATATTAACTAATTTATTTCTCAAAACAAATCTATGAAGTAGGTAGCATCTTTCCCCTCATTTTATAGGTGAAAAACAAAGGCACAGATAAATTGCTTACCCTAAATACACCAGAAAAACAAGAAAGGGTTTGGATAAAAAATACAAGGTGTGTGTGTAATTGTGTGTGTGTGTGTGTGTGTGTGTGTGTGTGTGTAATATTCTACAAATATATACAGAAAGCACAAATAACTCAATAGAAAAAAGTGGAATTAGGGAAATGACAATATCACATATCAAAGTGGAAGTGGAGTCACAGGCTGTGTTAGACATTGCTACTGGATTTGTCAATTGGTTCAACCATTTTGGAAAACAGTTTTGTTTTACCCACTAGGTTTGAATATTCATGTACCTAATGATCTGGCAAATCCACATGGATGTGTAAATATCAGAGAGAAACTCTTGTATGTGTACAGCAGGTAGCTATGGCAGAATATTTACAACAGCTCTTTTAAAAATACTAAATATGTGAAATAAGTGATCATCAACAGGAAAGTAGAATGCATGGCAGAATATTCACAGAATGGACTAGTATACAGCAGTTAAAGTGAATAGACTATGATGACATGCAGATGTAAGTGAATATTAGCAAATGTAATATTAAGTGAAAAAATTCCAATATATTACATATCAGTTTATAATCTTTTTGTAAGTTGAATACAATAAAATAAAATATTTTTATGACACACATAGATTTAATAAACTATAAAAAATAAACCAAGAAAATCAAGGGAATATTGAAACATGATTCACTAGGCTAGTTCATTAGAACTGTTATCTTTGGTGGGGTCAGACAGGGAATGGGAATGGTAATTATAAAGTTAGATGTAGGTTATTGTCAAGGTCCTAATTTTTGTTTTGAGTGGTGAGTTCATGAGTTTGTCTTTCACTGTTAGTAAATAAGTGAATAAACAACTGATCCATATATGGAGCAATAGCAAGAGTGTATCATGAATGAAAGATTATGAATAATCCAATTTTATTGATCTGAGATCCAAAAAGAGAGACAAAAATAATATCAGGCCATTTGGCTCCAGAGTCCAGGTCTCAATAGATATGCTGTATTATTTTTATTACTGTTTTTTATTATCATCAGTGTATTATAAAATAAAATAGATTGTTATAGATTATTTAAATATAAGTACCAGATATTGTTCTGAATTCTAGGGAGACAGAAGTGAACAAGATAGGCAACATTCATTCTCTCATTGAGCTTACATTTGTTGAATTGTGTGTGATGCAATCCTAGCCACTGAGACAAAACAGGACGTCTAATAAGATTCTGGAAAAGCTTTTCTTCTTTTTAAAAATAACACACGAGGGATGTTATTGTGTTTATATAGGAAGTTAGAAAATGCAGCAGCATCTTTCAGTTGGACAAAGGTAACACATCAATTGTTGAAAGAACCTGGGTCCTTAATAATGCAGAGTAACTGAGTTAACCAATCCTGGAGCCACCTTATTTAGGATTTACATAATGGCTCCAGGAGATGGTAAATTTTCCTTTTTTGGATTTTCTTTTACTTTCAATCCGAAGATCCCTAGATGAAAAATAATTTGGTAGCAGGAGTGCAATATTGTAAGAAACATACTCTAAAGTTTTGGAATTGTCAGAGAGAGTGAGAGAATCATGACGTTTCCAATTCTATCAATATTCCCTTAAAAGAATTAAGTTTTTCCAGAATAGTAATGTAAACTCCAAGTAAATTAAGTTCATTTCATGCAGAAAGAACCTGCTTTGCATAAACAACATGTTTGGCAACCATAGATGTATGTTACAAAAGTTATGGTAGGAAGTCCTGGTCAGAGCAGTCAGGCAAGAGAAAGAAATAAAGGGCATCCAAATTGGAAAAGATGATGTCAAACTATTTCTGTTTGCCAATGATATAATTGTATACCTAGAAAAACCCTAAAGACTCCTTCAAGAGATTTCCACATTTGATAAATGAATTCAGCAAAATATCAGGTTACAAAATCAATGTACACAAATCAATAGCACTGCTATACACCAACAGTGACCAAGCTGAGAATCAAATAAAGAACTCAGTCCTTTTTACAATAGCTCAAAAAAATTTAGAAGTTTAAAATACCTAGGAATATATTTAACTAAGGAGGTGAAAGATCTCTACAAGGAGAACTATAAAACACTGCTGAAATAAATCATCAGTGACACAAAAAATGGAAATACATTCCATGCTCATGGACTGGAAGAATCAATATCATGAAAATGGCCATACTGCCCAAAGCAATCTACAGATTCAATTCAATTCATCATCATACCAACATCATTTTTTCACAGAATTGGAAAACATAATCCTAAAGTTCATATGGAACTGAAAAAAATTAAATAGCTATAGCAATCCTAAACAAAAAGAACATATCTAGAGGCATCACATTACCCAACTTCAAATTATACTGCAAGGCTATAGTAACCTGAACAACATGGTATTAGTATAAAAGTAGAGACATAGACCAATGAAACAGAATAGAGAATCCAGAAATAAAGCCAAATACTTAAAACCAACTGATCTTTGACAAAGCATACAAAATATAAATTGGGGAATATTTATGTTTACTATTGAGTAAATGGTGTTGGGAAAACTGAATAGCCATATGTAGAAGAATGAAACTGGATCACTATTTCTCACCACATACAAAAATCAATTCAGATGGATTAACAACTTAAATCTAAGACTGAAAATCATAAAAATTCTAGAAGAAAACCTTGGAAAAACTCTTCTGGATGTTAACCTAGGCAAAGAATTTATGACTAAGATCCAAAAAGAAAACACAACAAATACTAAAATAAATGTTACCTAATTAAACTAAAAAGCTTCTGCACAGCAAAAGACATAATCATCAACAAAAGACGTAGACAGAATGGGAGAAAATATTTGCAAACTATCCATCAGTCAAAGGAATAATGTCCAGAATCTTCAAGGAACTTAAATCAGCAAGAAAAAAATAAATATTCTCATCAAAAAGTAGGCAAATATCATGAATAGATACTTCTCAGGAGAAGATACACAAAGACATGTAAATATATGGCCAACAAATACATGAAAAAATGTTCAACATTGCTAATCACTAGGAAATACAAATCAAAACTACAGTGAGATACTTCTTTACCCCAGCCAGAATGGCCATTATTTAAAAACCAAAAAACAATGGATGTTGGTGTAGATGTGCTGAAAAGGGAATGCTTATACACTGCTGGTGGGAATGTAAATTAGTAAGACTTTTATGGAAAACAGTACAGAGATTTCTCAAAAACTGAAAGTAGATCTATCATTTGATCCAGCAATCCCACTACTGAGTATCTACCCAAAGGAAAAGGAGTCATTATATTAAAAAGACATCTGCATGCATATGTTTGTCACAGCACAATTCACAATTGTAAAGATATAGAATCAACCTAAGTGCCTATCAACTCATGAGTGAGTAAAGTGCAGTATAGATATACCATGAAATACTACTCAGCCATAAAAAAGAACAAAATAATGTCTTTTGCAGCAACTTGGATGGAGGTAGAGGCCATTAGTATAAGTGAAGTAACTCAGGAATGGACAACAAAATAACATATGTTCTCATTCCTAAGTGGGACCTAATCTATGGATACATAAAGGTATACAGAGTGGTATAATGGACTATGGAAGCTCAGAAGGGAGAGGAGGATAAAAAACGACATATTGGGTATAAAGTACACTAGTTACGGGTAATGGGTAATACTCAGTGTCAACTTGATTGGATTGAAGGATACAAAGTATTGATCCTGGGTGTGTCTGTGAGGGTGTTGCCAAAGGAGATTAATATTTGAGTCAATGGGCTGGGATAGGCAGACCCACCCTTAATTGGGGTGGGCACAATCTAATTAGCTGCCAGCATGGCTAGAATATAAGCAGGCCAAAAAATGTGAAAAGAGAGACTGGCCTAGCCTCCCAGCCTACATATTTCTCCCCTGCTGGATGCTTCCTGCCCTCAAACATTGACTCCAATTTCTTCAGTTTCGAGACTTGGACTGGCTCTCCTTGCTCCTCAGCCTGCAGACAGCATATTGTGGGACCTTGTGATCATATAAGTTAATACTTAATAAACTCTCCTTTATGTATACATATATCTATCCTATTAGTTTTGTCCCTCTAGGGAACCTTGACTAATACATGTGTGACAGGTAAACTAAAATCTCAGACTTAACCAGTATAGAATCCATCCATGTATCCAAAAACCACTTGTACCCCTAAAGCTATTGAAATGAAAACAAAACAAAACAATCCCCTAAAAACACCAAAAAAAAAGAGAGAGAGAGACAAGTTATGGTAAGGCAAGCTCTAACTGCTCCTGACCTATGTGGTCTTGTTTTGGCATTCTTTGTTAAATAAAATAAGAATGTGGTGTATGTGTGTGTGTGCATGTGTGTGTGTATGTGTGCATGTTCATGGGTTTTATTTTCTACTAATACTTAGCTCATCTTGTACTTGGTGCTATGAAAAATTAAAAAAAAAAAAAAAAGAAAAAAGACCTAGAGAACATGAGAGGGATTCATAAGAAACTAATGCAAAGCTGTAATAGGCTGAACAACCCATAACTGGTGCTGTCAAAATGCAGCGGTGCTTCTGAAGCATGAGAAATCCCAAGTGGCTGACTGGGAAGAAAAGACTTGAGATTCTAAGCCATTTTCTTGTCTTAGTTAAACCTCTTGGACATGCTTGCTAATAACTGTATAGTTATTTCTTCAGAGGTAATTTCTGGGAATGAAAAAAAATGTGTTTTTATAAGTCAGTATAGTTCAAATCCTGATTCTTAAGTGGCTGTGCTTGAAATTCACCATATAGTTGAGTTACCCTGGAATATTCACTTTGCCTTTTTAAGCCTCAGTATTCTCATGCAAAATAAAAATATTCAACATATTTCAAAGGGTGGATATAAAAGTTAACTGTTTGGTATGTAGCAGGCTAGGCAACTCTCCCCTCAGCCATTATAATTTATTTTTCTTTTTTCTTTCTCTAGATATGCTTAGTCTCCATACTTTCTTTATCTGGCCTCTATTCAAGGGTACACTTTTAATATTGTTACTGATTTTGCAATCGATGTGTTCTAACGTCCAATGTTTCCTACTTGACTTTTTGTTATCTAGGTGTAAGCACTTTTGATGCATTTGTTTACATTCAGCTTTTCCCTCTGGTCTTGACATTTCACTATTGATTGAGAACATCTTTGAGGACATTCCAACTTTGCCAGTCATCCCCCACATTTAATATGTAGAGTAGATCATCACCTCATTCATTGACTACTTTCTGCTTCTTATAGTTTCTTCCATTTGTGTTTAATTGTATTTAATACAGGCTTCTCTCTCTCTTTCTCTTTCTGAGGCAGAGTCTCACTCTGTCTCCTAGGATGGAGTGCAGTGGTGCTATCTTGGCCCATTTCAACCTCCACTTCCTGGGTTCCAGTGATTCTTGAGCCTCAGCTTCCCAAGTAGCTGGGACTACAGACATGCACCACCACACCTGGCTAATTTTTGTATTTTTAGTAGAGGTGGGGTTTTGCTATGTTGTCCAGGCTGGTCTTAAACTCATAACCACAAGTAATCCACCAACTTAAGCCTCCAAAGTGTTGAGATTACAGGTATGAGACACTGTGCCTGGCTCTTTCTCTTGCTCTTTTCCTGCCTTCCTCCTTCTTTTTCTTCCTTCTTCCCTCCCTTCCTCCTTTTCTTTCTTCCTTCCTCCCTTCCTCTTTACCTACTTTCTTTCCTTTTTCTTTCATTTCTTCTCTCTCCCTTCCTCATGTTAACCAAAATTCTATTTGTTGCAAATAGATGTTGGTTCACTTGAAACACACAAACACACCCACCCTTTGTGTTTCTAAGCCAGTATTATATGCATTGGAGAAATCAGTTGCATAATACCTAATACCTATATTGATCATTTTAAAGTGTTGGTTAAAGGAATGGGTTCAATACTGCCTCTAACTCCTATTCACCACATGATGTTATATAACCTACTTAGCTTCTCTGTAAAATGGTGATAATAATAGTATCTTCTCTAAGGGGTTATTGAAAAGATTAAATGAGTTAATTCAATAGCCCATCAGAGTGAATGTCTAAAAAGCATTATTTATTTTTACTCACCTCTGGTGCATGTAGAATTATACTAATATGCAATTTCAAAATTTACTATGAAAAGAGGAGTTGCCATTTATTCAATAACCACAAAACCTGAATAATAATAGCTACCATTGCTGGTCTCCTGTTACATACCAGAGGCTGTGCTGGGTGTATTACCTAAATGAACCCATGTGAGCTGTTTAAAACTCTGAATCAAGATCACAGTTGGCTGAGTATAAATCCCTCAACGTCTGAGGCCCTGTAAATTCGAGTCCACCATTCCTACTGTAACTGGTTACCGAAAGGTGTTTCCTCAGTTAGTTTATATTTGATATATTCAGCAAAAGATCGTCATCATCTGTCCACTCCTATGCTGTCTCTTCCATCCCAAACTCACAGAGTCCACCTCTCTCCCAAACTTTATATTATTCTTATTAGGACTTCTTCTATCATCCTTATTCACAGAATACTTCTTCAATCATTTGTTTTGAGTTAAACTTGTTTCTCCTCCATAAAAACACTTTGCTTAGAATTTTCCTGGTGGATCTGCCTATGGACTGATGCCCTAAGGGAGCTGGAGTTTAAGCTAGCATCATCCAACTTCACAGAAATCCTTCCTAATTGTTACTCGGCTACTCTGGCCTTGTGAGGTAGAAGTATAAAAAGAGCACCGGAGCAGCAGAGGAAGAGGTGACTTAGGGCGTGGCAATCATTGTCTATGTAGTCAGAGAGATTTGGAAGGAAATCCTGGTCATGTTTTCTACTAGCTGTGTGACCTTGGGCAAATTAACCTTTCTAAGCTTCAAATACATCATCTATAAAACTGGGAGGAAATTAATATCTACTTCATAGGGTTGTTGAAGGGGCAACCTTCTGTAATCTACATATAATGTTAAGGGTTGTGCTGGCATATAAGCAAATTTCTATGTCTGTTTCAATTATTATTTTCATTTCTGTTTTTACTACCAATGCTATTATTTATTGAGCATCTGGCATAGATCAGACATGGTGAAAGGTACATTCATTATTTTTAACTTTTTTGGGGAGTTTTGCTGTACAGAAAAATGGAGTAGTAGCTAGAGGGGAATATGGAAATAAATGAAGATTAAAAAAAAACAATATGGGAATTGTGATGATATTTAATAGTGATGTAAATCTGTTATAGAAGGAGAGACAGAAGATGCAAGAGGGAATAGGATAACTGAGAAACATGAGAATGAAATCCAAAGCCTATGTAAAGGGTAGAGGGTATGATCATTGCTAGCAAAGTATGTTTTATGGTTATAATATGAAGGAAAGAGAAATGACTGCAGCTTAGGTATTTTTGTACATTTGAAGGTAGGAAGGTATGGGGGATACTATTAGGTGGCTTTTGCTTTTTATTTGCCATTTCCTTTTCCTTCTTTTCCTTCCCGTGTTCCTCCTCCTCCTCCTTCTTTTCCTCCTGTCCCCTCTCCTCCTCTTTCTTTAATAAGATACAAGGTAAGCCCAGCTACTCTAAACAGAACTGAAGTTTGGGATCTTTGAGAAATTGGAGAATTTTGCAAAGAGTGGGAGACTGAGCTTATTAGAATAATGCCTGCTGTTAACCTAGTGAGTGAACTCGACTGTATGTCAGGTAAAAGAGCTAGACAGTACTGAGTTTGGGGGTGGTGATCATGACTATATGGTGGAAGCAATTTTTCCAGTTATGTGATGGTCTTCAGCAAATTAGCTGTGTGAATGAGGAAATGAGAAGGCAAAGGGTTAGATTCATTCAGGGTTGGGATGAACACAAAGGACATAGAGGCAAGAAACTTAGAGATTTTACTATGAGTTAGGTAGTATCATGGGCCATGAATCTGGGCCAGGGTCTGAATAATAGAAGACTGGCAATTAGAAAATGGAGGAGGTCAGATAATTAGTAATTTCAATGAATTTGGCTAATTATTGACATGAGAGTACCAGAGTAAATAAGCTGAAAGAATAGGAGTTTGTGGCTGCTTAGTAGGAGATCAAGTTAATAATTCTAGAGGTGATGCTGTTTCTGGCAATGTCACAGTCCAGACTGTATGTAAGGTGAGTGAGATATAAACCCTTCTTGTTAAAAACTCAACAAAAGCTTGGACTTGGACTTTCCCCACTGAAGAATCCTCTGGGGCTTCAAGGAACACTGTCTGAAAACTACTGACGCAGGGGAAACTCTTCACAGTTTAATGAAGATCCTCAGTCTCAGGTATTTTCAAATCTACCAGATATTGGCATTAAAGTTAAAATAATGTCCTCCAGTGAAGTCAGGACTTCTACCTTGTTAGCCACTTCTCTTCCTTCTGTGTCACTTCAGAGACTGACACTGTGCCATAAGCTTTAAATCAGATAGACTTGAAATCAAATTCAACCTGTTTCGCTCACCAGCTATGCAATATTGGGCCAGTTACCCTCTCCAGGCCTCAGCTCTTAATTTGTAATATTGGATGTCATGAAGATTAAATGATTCAATTTATCCAGACCATTTGGCATATGATATGACAGAGGGTTTGTATCTTCTATATTATAAGGCAGTATTACAATTCTTTTCTTTCTTTCTTTCTTTCTTTCTTTCTTTCTTTCTTTCTTTCTTTCTTTCTTTCTTTCTTTCTTTCTTTCTTTCTTTTTTTTTTGTAGAGGCGGAATCTTGCTCTGTCCCCCAGGCTGAAGTGCAGTGGTGTCAGCTCGGCCCACTGCAACCTCCACCTCCCAGGTTCAAGGAATTCTCCTGCCTCAGTCTCCTGAGTAGCTAGGACTACAGGCGCACACCGCCACGCCTAGCTAATTTCTTTTGTATTTTAGTATAGATGGGGTTTCACCATGTTGCCCAGGCTGGTCTCCAACTTCTGAGCTCAGGCAATCCACCCACCTTGGCCTCCCAAAGTGCTAGTATTACAGGCGTGAGCCACCACGCCCAGCCGAGGCAGTATTATAATTCTTAAGAGCAACATCTGAGGGGTCTTATGCCAGAGTTCAAATGTCAGGTTTTTAGAACTTATCAGCAAAGAGTGAGAAACAATCTCCCTGAGCCTTCGTGTTCTCTTCTGTAAAATAAGATGATGATGGGGCTTTCTTCATTGGGCTTTAGTGAGGATTAAGTAAATTAATGTTTGGGAGGCAGTTACAATCATAATCAGAGCACAGTAAGTGGTACATAAGTAGTGGCTCTTATTGTTGTTAATTCCTTCCTCTGATCCCTAATTTATATGAAGCATTAGTAAAAAGTTTAACAACCTATATCTTAAGTGGTTGTTTCCTTTACTCTGTACAGAGGCAATTTAAGGAATAAGTTAAATCAACTGTTTAGTATCTATCCATCACTCTAAAGAATTAGCATTCATCAGATTGTTTTTCAGTGAAGAGTTCCTCTGGGCTGCTGGGACCTCTGAGAAGGAGGGTCATGTTTACTGGGTTGAGAAATTCCTCATAAGAAAAAAGCTAACTGCAGGAAAACGGTACATTGGATGTGAGAGAGGTTTTGCTCACATCTTTGCTCAAAAAACCCGAACTAAGTTAACAGTGCAAATGTTGAATGAATGGCTTGATGCTTGTGGAGGGTTTACTGTGTTTAAGCGGGGACAAGTCTCAGTGGAATCAGAAAGTGTTTTTCCTTTCTTTTATGCTCTCTTACCTTCTGCAGTTTTTGGATGAAGAAGAGATAACTGCATTTTATACCCTTCTCCTTTCCATTTTGATCTCTTTCTATTTTTATGCCCTTACCCTTACTATTCACCTTACCTGAATGTCCTTCATTGTCTGAAAAACTCTTATTTATCTTTCTAGGCTCAGCTGACATATCACTTTCTCCTATGAAGCCTTTCTGATCTTCCCAGGGCAACGACTCTGTGCATAGACAGTATTTTTTCCTGTACTCCCCGAGCTCTTTGTAAACTCTCTTTAATACCACAAGTCTTTCATTAATTATCCATCTTTTCCACCAGACCCTAGTGTCCACTGAAGGCAGGGTCATGTTTATTCACCCCAGTACTGTCAGTCACTACTTTGGTGCTTGCAATACTTATTATTGAATGAATAAATGAAAGCAAGCATAGAGGTCATAGAAATGGCAGTCGCAACATCACAGTCTTAAGGTATATTCAAGTTCTGTGAGTAAGGAGAGCTTCCACATCAGGTGACTGATGGGCCTACAAGGCCTATGTCTGTGCTGTATTTGGTGTCTTATATATTAAAGGACAATGCAACTAGGTAGAAATTATGATTGGTTATGATAGTTACACATGCAATCAAGCTCTTTTGGTCTGACACCCACTTGAGTTCACTTACCAGGTTAACAGCAGGCATTTGAGTTTGTGACTCAAGAACGAATCCAACCCCCTATTTTGCAATTAACAAATTCAGGCTCAGTAGTTAAGGTCTCACAGTTTAATTTTAAAGAGAAATTCCATAAAGATAGATGTTGCCTGGCTGCTTTAATAGAACTCTACAAGCTGGATCTTAGCTTACTGCAATCTGATCTGAAAGACAATTTTCCCAATGTAGCTGGAGGTTATCAGTCTCATGAGGACTGACTTGCACTAACCAAATTTATATAAATGATTTATGTATAAATTAGAATGCTCATTTATTAATTTATAAGAAATATAACTGCCACATGTTTGAAACTATTATTAGCTGATTAGAATGTTTTTCCATATAGAAAACTGTTTACACGAGACATGAAAATTGTATTTAGAAGACTGATTTCTAACAAAAAGCTATTGAGAAACTCGAGTAAAACTGAGCTACCCCAATTTCATTTCTTGATATATTACTTATTAAACAATTTATTTTCAACTATAGTTGACTCTTGAACAGCAAGGATTTGAACTATGTGAGTCCTCTTGTATGTAGCTTTTTAAAAAACCTAATGTGGATGGAAAATACAGTATTTAAGAGATGTGAAACTCATGTATTGGAGGACTGGCTTTTCCTATAGGTAAGTTCTGCAAGGACGACTATGTGACTTGAGTGTGCTGGGATTTTGGTATATGTGAGGATCCCAAAACCATTCCCCGATATATATGGAAAGATGACTGTAATTCATTCCTCAAAAGTTTGTTGAATGCTTGTTTTTTGTAAACTGGGTTTCCAAAATGAATCAGATATGGTTTTCCTTCCCTTAAGGAACGTATGGTATAAAGAAGAAAAATTAAGAGAGTTCTAAATGACAGATTGATATGCGATAGGCTTTATAACTTAAGAATGTTCAAAAAACAGTGAAAGCCCCAAAATGAGTGATACATTTTTCCTACAGTGGACATGGGGGGCTTCATGAAAGTACTACACTTGATCTGGGCTTTAAAGAATGATTAGGAGTTCACTAATTGGATGTGTGTGTGTGTTGCAGTATATGCAAAACTCACATGCATGCTGTAGCATGGGCAATGGCAGTATTTTGATGTGGTTGGAGCATAAAGTTTAAGAGTGGGGACAGGGAGAACAGCAAAGGATAAGGCTGAAGTCAGAGGCTAGCACATGAACGGCCTCACACACACGTTATTAAATTAGGCAAGAGGTTTTCAGCAAATAAAGCCATGTTTACATATACCTTTTTGGAGCTGTATTTTTGACATTTGTGTGGTATGTGGATTGGATGAGGGAAAGACTGGAAGTAAAGAGACCACTTAGTACAGGAAGGTGTCAAGTAAGAGAGCTGATGCACCTGAGTTAAGATGGCATTTTGTGTCTAGAAATGACAGCATAGCTAAGCTAGGAGTGGTAGACTATAATTGAACAAAGCTGCCTTTCTGGCTACTGGGGCTCTTTCCCAAATGGCGGTGAATATCAGTCCTGTGGTGACACAGGGAGGACCTTTGGTGAGTCTGAGAAGTTGTAATGAGACAGAGATGGGCAGGAAATGAGAACTCTTGTCTGTGTAGGGAGAACACAAGGGTTAAAAAATATCACATGGGCTGAAGGCCTGAGTGAAGCTGTGAACTAGAAGACTCTTTACTTGATCAGAGAGTTCACCGCAACCCCCTCAAATCCTCCTCAATGAAATAGAAAGACTGAAAACTTTACAGTCAGACAGACATGGATTAAAATGTTAGAACTATGACTGATTTTCTGTGTAATCTGTGTGATGAGATTTACTAAGTAGTCCTGTTCAGCCTCAATTTTTCTCAAATACAAAATAGATCTAAAACATTCTTCCTCACAGATTTACTGAAAGGATTAAATAGTAATAAATTGACTATCAGAGTGGTGGCTCTGCAGTGAGGGGGGTCTCAAAAATATTCACGTATTTTCTTTGTGTGTGTATGTGACTGTCAGTGATCATGAAGGCAAAGAGTAGGGAGGGAAGTCAGGTGAGTAGGGAGTGAAGTCTGAGAGACTTCCTGATTCTACTGCACCAAGGAGTGTAGTGGCTGAAATCCTAGAAAGGAAGGGAGAAAGCCTGAGTGAGTACTGGTCTGGCCCTACCCTAACTTAACTTTCTCACTTTCAATTTATACATGGAAGCCACCTTGATCTGAATGTCTGAGTGACGAGAGAGTTAGAATCTGAAGTCATTTGGAGGCAAAGTTTAGGCAGCAGTGGTGACATCTTATTTTGTTCTTAGGGCTACTGGACATGGCAAGGAGACTTCAATTACTAGCCATGGAATGCTGAGATAGCATAGAAGAAAAGGAAAAACATGAATGACATTCCCTGATTGAAAAGGATTTTCTGTAGGAAATTCAGTTCAGTACAGCAAAACTGAATTCAGCAAGTATGTATGAAGTGCTAGGAACACAAAGGACAGTGACACATAGTCCCTGTCCTAGAGAGAAATTTACAGTTCAGAGAGATGTTCTTAAGCCCCTGTAGCATAGGCCATTGATTGTGCTTTTCTCTTGCCTTTGTGTGGAAATAGGCTGCAGAGTTAAAGCAGTCTGGCAGAAGCGCTGGAGTTTCAGGCTGTTGACCACATGTCACTATGACAAAAACAGAGGGAAAATGAATTTTCTAACCTGGAATTTCTTGGACTCACACTGGACTTTCAAGATACATACCCTCCAAGAATATATGATGTGACTCTTGCTCATTCTAGAGAGACTCTTCCCAGAAATGAAAGAGTCCCAGTTTAGGGACATGCCTGCTCTTTTTTTCTCTTTCCATTGTGAGCTTTACTTACTCTTCTGATGATAAAAATGCCAGGACGGATACATTTCAAGGAAATGAACAGTTTAAAATGTTGCCTGTTTAAAAATTAAAATTAATTTGCCCTGTGAGTTGTGAGCCTCATTTTAATAGCACCCTGAATAATTCAGGAGCTGCACAGTTAGTTCAGAACTTGTGCTGCGGCTTTTGGCTGTTTTGCTTGGGAAGCAGCCCATACAGAAATGCTTAGCATGTACAGAATTAATTCTTCTGGGATCTTCAGAGCATAGAATCATAAGTATATGGTTATGGAAGGTTCAGCTTAGAAGACTTTCAAGAAAGGACTGGAAAGGTCATGCAGTTTGACCCCAACTTGTAGGCTTATCGGAAAGAGATAAGCTGGTACAAGGTATGGATGAAAGGGGAAGTTACTTTTGAATAATTATCTCTGCTTAAAGCTTTGCACTATCTCTTGAGATCCACAGGATAATATCTAAACTCTTTAGCATGGAATGCAAGGCCTTCAGTTTTCTGGTGCTCCTACTTTTCCATCTTCAGCTTATATCCTGCTTCTTCGCAATATGGAGTTTTGGCTTCCACAACATTGCACAACTTGTAATTTCTACAGGCATCCTGCTAATTCACACCTTTCAGCATTTTACATACTGCTTCTTCTTTTATGGAAGACATTCACATTTACCCTTTTTCTCCTATAAGCCTTTAAAAATGCTTGTCCTTCATGTTTCAGCTTAATTTTCACCTCCTTTGGGGAAACTTCCGTGAAACTCTAAAATGTTTCTGGTGCCTCTTCTCTGTATTCACTCAGTGCCTATGTTTTCTTCTCTTGAAGTGCCCAATTCTCCCATATAGTCATTGTCTACTTACGAGTTCATTTTTTGCCACTGAAACAAAAACTCCTTAAAATCAGAAGCCATTTTATTCATCTGGCCTATAATAGGCTCTCTTTGAATGTCTGTTGAATTGATTGGGATCAGGTAGATCTACCTTCTTCAGCCAACTTAGGGCACAGTATCTGAAATTCCATCATTAGAGAGTTGATTCCTTTTGGTCAAGCATTGATATGTCTTTTCAAGTGCACCTCATAGGTATAGAGTGTACCACAGAATGTCAAACCTTCGAGGGCCCCTGAAGACTCTTCAGACTTCTCTATTTTAAAAGTAAGAAAATTGAGAGACAAAATTACTCACCCAGAATCACCCAGCTTACTAGTGGCAAATGCAGGGTTAGATCCTGGGAATTGTGATTGCACTTTTACGATCTACGTATCACATGGGGTTCAAATTCATTCACATCAGCAATAAGATACTTGGAAGTCTGTAGTAATGTTGCTGGTTGAGAAGAGGCAAATATTGCAGAAAGGAAAGGCGGACAACCCTGAAGCTAAACTGCACAGGTTAATGTCATGGAAAGAGGCTTTGGAGCCAGATACACCTATTGGCTGTGTGGCTTCTGACAAAATGCTTTCTCTCTTTGAGCACACGCATTAATGAAACACATATATTGAGCTTTTTCATCTGTAAAGTTGCACAATGCTATTTACCCTTTTAGGATTATTGTTAGGGTTATTGTTAGGATGAAATGATATAGGATGTAAAAAATGTCTGACAAAGAGAATGTGATCAATAAATCCTTATTCCTTTCCCTGGTTCATGTTTTTGTTCAGGACTCGCCTTACCTTATGTCTTGAGATTTTGAGGAAGGCATGCACAGAACTTAAGATAGTCTCACAGGGCTTTTGCAAAAACTGAAATGTGTCCAGATATCTCTCAAAAGAGTGGAAGAGGAAAAAAACATGCAAGAAATTCCAATTCAGGAGGACTCTAATACAGCAGCAATCAGCAGAGTGATTGCTAAAATAGCACCATGGACAGATCCACAGCCTGCCATCTTGTATTGGCCAGAGAAGAATTCTCTTGTCTCACCCCAAGATTTCTTGTATTCTTGTCTGCCACGTACATTACTTCCACCTACCCTACAGCCTAGACATTGAATTTTCCCCCATGTGTTAATTATGCAAACTATATCAAACTTTCATGACTTCTAGTATATACATTGTTTATTTTACCTGCAATGCCGTGCCCCAATTCTCAGAATAGCTGTCACCCAACTGTAAAGACTATTCCAGTTTCATTTTGTCATGAGGCTTCCTTTTGGCTGAGAGCCCAGGGTTTTGGGCTCCCTGCTTTGTGTTTACAACACAGTGCTTATTTCCTTACCATTACTCTTATATGCTACATTATAATTTGTCCATTTGTATTACTCTTGAATTAGAGCTACTAGAGAGAAAAAAGCTGTCTTATTTTTCTTTGTATTTCCAATACTTGGCTATTTCCTGGCCATGAGTAGGTGATCAATAAATGCTTAATTCTTGAAAATTGGGTTTGAGGAAAAATTAGCACATGATTGATCTAGTTAAAGAATATTCCTAACACATTTTAATTCTGAATATAAATGGAAAAGATCTTATTTTCATTCTAGGTATTTTTTCATATTAATACCTCTGCCTATTATTAAGGATTTGCAACTAATTATCTCACACAACTATTTAGTCATGAGGCTAATGTTCTGTGCAATACTGGTTTATAGTGTTTTTTTTGCAGAGACTTCAGTAACAAAGACCACCCTCTTCACTCTGTTACTAAGGCAATATTCTGAGAAGGAGCAACAGTCCAAGTGGGTTGAATCTTTCTCATATATCAAAGCCTTTTTAACAAACCTTGGCAAAACCTTCTTAGAAAGCTTCAGTTTAGAAATATAAAGCTAGAAGCACAGCCCCATGGCATGATTTATTCATTTAAAAAATTGTGATCCCAATATAAGCATTTCTTTCTTGGGAGGCCTTTCCATTTTAATCAGTTTTCTTTCCTGGAGAATTTTCCCCTAAAAGTTTGTGTACAATTTGTGATGCAGACAGAATGAAAATAAATGAGGGAGAAAAAAGCTGCCATACTGAGGATGGATTTGTTCTTCAAATAGTGGCTCAATACCTCTTGAATCATTTAAAAGAAAATGTTTTACCTGTCATTCCTATTTAGAAAACAATGCTGTGATTCTAGAACCTCTTTAACCTGGTCACAATCTGAAATATAAAGTCTTCTTTATGGGCATCTCTTAAAGGCTTTGGAAAACACCAGGATTGCATTGTTTTGCCAATTAAAAACATGTGTTTCTTAAATAAAATTTGTGCGGGCTACATGGGTCAGTAAATGGTACATGGCTGATAAAAACAAGACAAAACAAAACACCAGTGTCATCTTTTGAAAGTGTTTTGATAGTGTTCAAAGTGAAGGAGGTGATAGTACTTTTGATTTATTTAAAACTGAACACAACTTGGAACATTGTATTGATCTCCGGGAACTACAATTTTAAGAAGGATATAGCATATTATTGAAGGAGTATGTTCACAGGCAGATCAGGATAATGGGAAGGCTCAGCGGTGGCCATCTGGAAACTCTTGAAGAAACTAGATTTGTATATTTAAAAAATCTTACTCTCTTTCTTGCCTTTGAAAGAGGCTCTACAGAAGCATCAATTCTCCAGCATTCTAAAAAGGAGCTTATAGGGAGGTGGGTTCCAGTCATAACCATTTTAGTTCCTTGCAACTTTCTGCTTTCCTTATGCCAAAGATCTCCAAATTTTGCTAAGTCCCCAATCCCTCCAGTGAGACAGCTTCTCCATACTCCAGTTACATCCAACCTGGTCCTTCAACCACTGATTCAGGTTCATGGAACACTTTCTACAGGATTCTTTGTATAGGTGTCTCCAGATATGATGAGAGGTAGCACACTGGATGCCTGGCACAGGGTACATAGTGATTTGGATTCTGGTTCTGCTACTTGCTGGTTGTATGATGTTGGAGATAATTTAATCTCTCCCACAAGTCTGTCTGTTTCTCTATCTTTAAAATAAACAAAACAAAATAATACATACTCACAGGGATGTGGTTAGGATTAAGTAATATAACATGAGAATGTGGTTGAATGTGGTTGATTGGATAAATGGCTAGTTGCCTTTCCTAGCTGGACTGTCTGCTATCTAGCAACATTTATTAGATGACTGAAGAAAACTTTTTTCAATTTCTGTCTTCTTTCTTCTCCTAAAAATACCTCTCTGTAAAACAAACAAACTGATTACTGTAGCCTTATAGTATAGTTTGAAGTCAGGTAGTGTGATACCTCCAGCTTTGTTCTTTCTGCTTAGAATTGACTTGGCTATGTGAGCTCTCTTTTGGTTCCATATTAAGTTTAAGGTGGTTTTTTCCAGTTCTGTGAAGAAGGTCATTGGTAGGTTGATGGGCATAGCATTGAATCTAAAAATTACTTTGGGCAGTATGGCCATTTTCATGATATTGATTCTTCCTAACCATGAGCATGGAATGTTTCTCCATCTGTTTGTGTCCTCTTTTATTTCATTGAGCAGTGGTTTATAGTTCTCCTTGAAGAGGTCCTTTACATCCTTTGTTAGTTGTATTCCTAGGTATCTTATTCTCTTTGTAGCGATTGTGAATGGCAGTTCGTTCTTGATTTGGCTCTCTTTAAGTCTGTTATTTGTGTGTAGAAATGCTTGTGATTCTTGCACATTGATTTTGTATCCTGAGACTTTGCTGAAGTTGCTTATCAGTTTCAGGAGGTTTTGGGCTGAGACAGTGGGGTCTTCTAAATATACAGTCATGTTGTCTGCAAATAGAGACAATTTGACTTCCTCCTTTCCTTATTGAATACCCTTTATTTCTTTTTCTTGCCTGACTGCTCTGGCTAGAACTTCCAGTACTATATTGAATAGGAGTGGTGAGAGAGGGCATCCTTGTCTAGTACCAGATTTCAAAGGGAATGCTTCCAGTTTTTGCCCATTCAGTATGATATTGGCTGTGGGTTTGTCGTAAATAGCTTTTATTATTTTGAGATATGCTCCATCAATACCTAGTTTATTGAGGGTTTTTAGCATAAAGGCTGTTGAATTTTGTCAAAGGCCTTTTCTGTATCTATTGAGATAATCATGTGGTTTTTATCTTTGGTTCTGTTTATGTGGTGAATTACATTTGTAGACTTGCATATGTTGAACCAGCCTTGCATCCCTGAGATGAAGCCTACTTGATCGTGATGGATAAGCTTTTGGATGTGCTGTTGCAGTCGGTTTGCCAGTATTTTATTGAAGATTTTTGCCTCTGTGTTCATCATGGATATTGGCCTGAAGTTTTCTTTTCTTGTTGAGTCTCTGCTGGGTTTTGGTATCAGGATGATGTTGGTCTCATAAAATGATTTGGGAAGGATCCCCTCTTTTTGGATTGTTTGGAATAGTTTCAGAAGGAGTGGTGCCAGCTCCTCTTTGTATGTCTGGTAGAATTTAGCTGTGAACCCGTCTGGACCTGGGCTTTTTTTGGTTGGTAGGCTGTTAATTGCTGCCTCAACTTCAGCCCTTGTTACTGGTCTATTCAGGGTTTTGACTTCTTCCTGGTTTAGGCTTGCGAGTCTGCAAGTGTCCAGGAATTTATCCATTTCTTCCAGGTTTACTGGTTTATGTGCATAGAGTTGTTTGTAGTAATCTCTGATGGTAGTTTGTATTTCTGTGGAATCAGTAGTGATATCCCCTTTATCATTTTTTATTGCATCTATTTGATTCTTCTCTCTTTTCTTTTTTATTAATCTGGCTAGTGGTCTGTCTATTTTGTTGATCTTTTCAAAAAACCAGCTCCTGGATTTATTAATTTTTTGAAGGATTTTTTGTGTCTCTATCTCCTTCAGTTCTCCTCTCATGTTAGTTATTTCTTGTCTTCTGCTAGCTTTTGAGTTTTCTTGATCTTATTCCTCTAGGTCTTTCAATTTTGATGATAGGGTGTCAATTTTAGGTCTTTCCTTGCTTCTCATGTGGGCATTTATTGCTGTAAATTTCCCTCTAAACACTGCTTTAAATGTGTCCCAGAGATTCTGGTATGTTGTGCTTCATTCTCGTTGGTTTTGAAGAACATCTTTTCTGCCTTCATTTCATTGTTTATCCAGTCAATATTCAAGAGCCAGTTGTTCAGTTTCCATGAAGCTGTGTGGTTCTGAGTGAGTTTCTTACTCCTGAGTTCTAATTTGATTGCACTATGGTCTGACAGACTGTTATGAATTCCATTCTTTTGCATTTGCTGAGGAGTGATTTACTTCAATTATGTGTTCAATTTTAGAGTAGGTGTGATGTGGTGCTGAGAAGAATGTGTATTCTATTGATTTGGGGTGGAGATTCTGTAAATGTCTATTAGGTTTGCTTGGTCCAGGTCTGAGTTCAAGTCCTGGATATCTTTGTTAATTTTCTGTCTCATTGATCTGTCTAATATTGGCAGTGGAGTGTTAAATTTTCCCACTATTGTTGTGTGGAAGTCTAAGTCTCTTTGTAGGTCATTAAGAACTTGCTTTATGTATCTGGGTGCTCCTGTATTGGGTGTGTATATATTTAGGATTGTTAGCTCTTCTTGATTCATTGATCCTTTTACTATTATGTATTGCCCTTCTTTGTCTCCTTTGATCTTTTTGGTTTAAAGTCTACTTTATCACAGACTATGATTATAACTCCTGCTTTTTTTTTTTTTTTTTTTTTTTTGCTCTCCATTTG
>CAUYLG010045986.1:0-23257 GCA_963573385.1 Cacajao melanocephalus | reverse complement strand
AAAGAGGTTTTTAATACCCATTTTTAGACTGCATGCTAGCCTGGGCAATAGAACAAGAATCCCGTTCTCTCTCCCTCTTTCTCTTCCTCTGTCTTTCTCTCTTACATTCTTTTTTTTCTTTCTTTCACTCTCACTTTCTTTTCTCTCTTTTTCTTTCTAAAAAAAAAAAAAAAAGAAAAGAAAAATAGATCAATGGAATAAAACAGAGAGCTCAGAAATAAGTCCACATAGTTAACTGATCTTTGATAAAGGAACAAAGGAAATACAAGAAAAAAAATTGTCTTCCCAACAAACTGTACTGCAACAAATGGACATCCACATGCAAAAAAAAATTAATCTAGACACAGAGCTTACATCCTTTGCAAAAGTTAACTCAAAATAGATCACAAACTTAAATGTAAAACACAAAACGATAAAACCCCTAGAGGATGATGTACAAGAATCTTCATTGAGGCATTATTTATAATACTGAAATATTCAAGGCAAACTAAATGAATGAACGTATTGATAAATTACTGTACAATGATGAAAATTATGTTAATAATATTGAATGACATATTTAAATGCTTAAGATATATCGTTAAATGGAAAATACACATCATAAAAGAATATTTATAGAATGTCCAGTTTTAAAAAACAAATACCTATTATTTTTACAGACCTAGTATCTTTGATCTTTGTAGGAATCATGTTAGAGATTGCAAATGATTTATTTTTCTATATTATCTAAATTTAATAAAATATTAAAAATTCTATTTTAGAAAATAATTACACAGGAGAAAATCTAGATATGACCTTGAGTTTCAATAATAACTTGTTAGATACAACACCAAAAGCACAATCCATAAAAGAAAGAATTGATAACCTGGACTTCATTAAAATTAAAAATGTTTTGTGAAAGGTAGTAACTTCTGGGTTGTCAGATCGTTACCATGGAAACGGGCAGTAACTCCCAGTTGTTAAGAGAATGAGAAGACAACAAATTGGGAGAAAATATTTGCTAAACAAATACCTGATAAAGAACTATAATTCCAAATATACAAAGAACTCTTAAAAATCAATAATAAGAACACGAGCAACCCAGTTATACAGTGGGCCAGAGACCTTAACAAACACGTCTCCAAAGAAAACATACAGATGTCAAACAAGCATACTGAAGAGAGGATTCACATCCTAGGTCATCATGGAAATGTAAATTAAAGCAACAATGACATACCAATACACACCTGTTAAACTGGCCAAATCCAGAACACTGACAACAACAAATGCTGACGAGAATACAAACAAACTCACTTGTTGCTGCTGGGAATGCAAAATGGTACAACCACTCTGGAAGACAGTTTGGCAGTTTCTGCTAAGTAAATATACTCTTACCATATGATTCAGCAGTGGTGCTCCTTGGTATTTAACCAAAAGAACTGAAAACATGTCCACACAAAAACTTGCACATGAATGTTTATAGCAGTTTTATTTATAAACGACACAACTTAGAAGCAATCAAGATATCCTTCAGTAGAAGAGTAGATGAATAAACCATGGTGCTTCCAGACAATAAAATGTTATTCAGCACTAAAAAGAAATAAGCTATCCAAAAAAAAAAAAAGAAAGAAAAAAATTGTTCTCTAGTGGAAAAACAAGCAAAAACAAAAGAAAAGAAAAGAAAAAGAAATAAGCTATCAACCCATGAAAAGATCTGGAGGGAACTTAAATGCCTATTATTAAGTGAAAGAAGTCAATCTGAAAAGGCTACATACTCTATGATTCCAACTACATAACATCATAGAAAAGACAAAATTATGGAGATCATGAAATGGTCAGTGGTTGCCAGGGGTTTGAAGTAGGGGAGAGAAAGGGATGAACTGGCAGAACACAGAAGATTTTTAGGGAAGTGAAACTACTCTGTATGATACTGTAATGGTGAAGTCCAAACCCACAGAACATACTGATACAGGATAGGTGAACCCCAAATTGGGGCTTAGCCCACAAAGGTTCTTGGCTTTGCCCAGGAAAGAATTCAAGGGCAAGCTGGTGATAGGGTAGAAAAAAAAAAAACAGCTTTATTGAAGCAGCAGTGTTACAGCACTGGCAGTGTTACACCTCTGTGACTGCTGCTACAAAGCAGGGATATTCCACAGGTAGTGTACAGAGAGTAGCAGCTCAGGGAGCTATGCAATCATATTTATACCTACTTTTAATTACATGTAGACTGAGAAGTGGTTTATGCAAAAATTTTTATGAATAGGGTAGTAACTTCTGGGTTGTCAGGTCATTGCCATGGAAAGGGGCAGTAAGTAACTCCCAGATGTTGCTATGGCAATGGTAAACTAATACGGCATACCAGTGGGCATGTCTTATGGAAAGCTGCTTTTGCCCAGTCCCTGTTTTAGCAAGTCCCCAATTTGGTCCAGTGTCCAAACCTCACCTCTGGAGTCAAGTCCCACCTTCTACTTCCATCCAACACCAAGAATAAACCCTAATGTAATCTCCGAACTTTGTGTGATAATGATGTAACAATATAGCGTCTTCAATTGTAGCAAATGTACCACTCTGCTGGGGGTTGTTAACAATGGGGGAGGCTGGCCAGGCGCAGTGGCTCATGCATGTAATCCCAGCACTTTGGGAGGCCGAGGAGGGCAGATCAGGAGGTTAGGAGTTCAAGATCAGACTGGCCAACATGGTGAAACCCCATATGTACTAAAAAATACAAAAATTAGCTGGGCATTGGTGGCTTGTGCCTGTAATCCCACCTACTTGGGAGGCTGAGGTAGGAGAATTGCTTGAACCAGGACCCAGGAGGTGGAGGTTGCAGTGAGCCAAGATCACACCTCTGCCCTCCAGCCTGGGCTACAGAGCGAGAGAGACTCCATCTCAATCAGTCAACCAATCAATCAATATAAATAAATAAACATAAATAATGGGGGAAGCTGTGCACATCGATGAGGGCAGGGGGCATATGGGAAATGTCTGTACCATCTGCTCAATTTTGCTGTGAACCTAAAACTGCTCTAAAAAAATAAAGTCTATTTTTTAAAAGAGGCAGTGAGTGTGATGAAACTGGATGTGGCTAGAAAAGAGCAATTGAGGGATTTCTTTCCTTGCAGTGATTGACTGTACCATCGTCCATATCCTGGTTGTAATAGTGTACTGTATTTTTACAAGATGTACTCATTGGAGAAAACTGAGTAAAATGTACACAGGGGCCTCTGTATTATTTCTTACAACAGTAACTGAATCTAAAATTATGTTAAAATGAAAATTTTAACGTAAGGAATGGACTACTAATACTATTAATACTCTTAACAATGTGAGTGGATCTCTAAATCATTATGCTGAGTGAAAGAAGCCAAGCACAAAAGAATACATAACAGGTGATTCCATTTTCATAAAATGCAACTTGTTTGAGTTTAAGGTTTGGAAAATACAAACGATTTACAGTGACCAAAAAAAAAAAAAAGACAGTGGTTGTGTGGGCCCATGGGTAAGGTGGGATGGAATGCAAAGAGGCAAAAAAATGATCCAAGCAGTTTTGTATGCTTTAAATAGATGTGGTTTATCTCACAGAAATTATTTCTCAATAAAGTTGATAAGCAAAAGAAATAGCTTCATGGTCCAGAAACTATGGTCTGTAGGTAACGACATTACATATGACTGTAAAGCCCTCAGCCCAGTCAGGGAGGACTTGTTATGGCTCACTGGTGTTCTGGAGAACCTTCAAGAGCCAATGCAGTAATTAATCAACAAACTTTTTTTATTTTTTTATTTTAATTTTTATTTTTAGTTCTGGGGCACACAAGCAGGACGTTCAGGTTTGTTACGTAGTTAGACGTGTGGTTTAAGTGTTGATAGGTGGTTTGCTGCACCTATCAACCCATCACCTAGGTATGAAGCTCAGCATGCATTAATTATTTTTCCGAACGCTCTCCCTCCCCACAACCCACACCCCCAGCAGGCCCCTGTATGTGTTGTTCCCCTCCCTGTGTCCATGTGTTCTGACTGTTCAGCTCCCACTTATGAGTGAGAACATGCAGCGTTTGGTTTTCTGTTCCTGAATTAGTTTGCTGAGGATAATGGCTTCCAGTTTCATCCATGTCCCTGCAAAGGACATGATCTCATTCCTTTTTATGGCTACACAGTATTCTACGGTGTATATGTACCACATTTTCTTTACCCAGTCTACTATTGATGGGCATTTAAGTTGGTTCCACATCTTTGCTATTGTGAATAGTGCTGCAATGAACATACGTGTGCACATATCTTTGTAATAAAATAATTTATATTCCTTTGGTTATGTATCCAGTAGTGGGATTGCTGGGTCAAATAATACTTCTGGTTGTAGATGTTAGAGGAATCTCCACACTGTCTTCCACAATGGTTGAATTTACACTTCCACCAACACTGTAAAAGCATTCCTATTTTTCTGTGACAAACATTTTAAAATTCCCTTTACATACAAAAAAACACACATGGAGCTCTATATAGTAAAGAATACAGCACAGTCCTTGGAGACATGTAAACCATCTGTTTGTAGAGATGCAGCACACGTGAAGAATGGAGACTCTGCCAGGCAGGGAACAACTATGAGCCCAAAACAAGCCAGGGAGGAGAGAGAAGCAGGAGCAGGAGCCCAGAGGCAGGCCCAGGGAGGACAAAAGAAGTGAGCTAGAGATGGTTGCCATTTGCAGAGACAGAAAAGGAAAAAGTGAAGATTCCTCCTTCCCATTAATGTAAGGATCATCACATGTGCTATCCTCACCTCTAACCAAAACATCAGTCACACGTGCTTCCTCCTTCAGCCCATACCCAGTCAGATATGGAGTCCTGGAAGATCCTCCCATTCTGACGTCTCTGGCACCTCTCTCATTCTTCCTCTTCTCACTGCCACTTCCCCAGATCATAGCCTTGTGGTGTGCCTGAACCATGGCAGAGCCTCCTACCCTGTCTCCTTAGTACTAGGTCCTCACGTTTCTGTGCATAATGACTGTTTTAGGTTGGACTTCCTAGAAGCACAACCTAAGGTAGTGATTCTTGCTCAAGTGATTTACTGGGGAATCCTCTTAAAGAAGGGAGATAAGAAAAGAAGGGACTATTGGGGAGAGGAAAAACATCTAAGCCAAATTGTGGTCTGAGTTTGATCCGTCAGGTAAGTTCAGGGGTACTAATTGTACCAAAGCTGGTCCCACTTTGAGATCAGGTAAATTACCTTCCTGTGACTATCAGCCATCATTGACTGGGTGATGGATTGGGGGTGAGACAGGGCATTTATGAGGCAGGGCAGCTCAATCTGTCCAACAACAATTATTTTTTTAAAAAAAAAGGACAACTCTGAGCCATTTGCAGCAAAACCTCACCGCAGCTGGGAGGTGGAGACACCAACATAAAAAAGGGATTTGGGAAGGACACCAACAACATCCACTACAGTGACCTTCCCAACAAACATATCTGATTGTATCACATCTTTGATAAAAACTGTCAGATGATTCCAACTGCACTAAGCTGGGGTAGGAGGCGCATAGACCACATTCTCTCCATCTAAATGTAAGACCACCAGACAATCAGATCCAAGTCAAATCAACTTTCCTAATGTCTCTCTGCCCTTCCCACTTACTCTTCCTCTCCTTCTCATCCACAGAGATAAAGCAGGCTATTGAGTAGAAGCAATCATCCAGATAATTCCCTTTCTTAATTCATTTATTTTAGAGTGCTAGAGATGGCATACTCCAGATTGCCTGTTATGGGTTGATCAAACAAAGCTGACAAGAGCGTCCCCTTCTCTGTCACTTTGGCTCTGAAGATGCTGTCACTGAGGCCCTGTTTTCTTGCCTCCAGCTCTGAGGAGCTTGGAGAAGGTGACCTGGCACGTGGGTAGACTGTCAGGCTGCCAAGCGGGATATCCCAGCCCATGCTCTTTTATTTCACATGTTTAATTGGGCTTCTTCATGATCATAGTCTTCCGGAGAGTAAGAGTTAATGCAGTCTGTGGAAATTAGAAGGCACTGTCAGCTCCGTCTCTGGGGGTCTCAGGACCATGTCAACATGCTAATCTCAGACAAAGCCACAGCCTCACATGGGGATGTCAGACTAGAAATAGAGACAGTGTCAACCAAGCAGAGCTACCATAAAGATGACAGCATGTACACACAAACGAGTCTGTGCCCTGTGTCAGGAGGAAAGACCTATCCCTAGGGAGTGACAGAGTGGGCCACTTGGCCCAGCACCCCTGGTATCGGATGCCCACTGCCCAAACTGTAACAATCACAGCTTCCCTTTCATAAAGTATGTTTCATGAATTCTTATGCCACACCACGCCGTAAGTATTGTTATCTCCATTCACAGGACACAAACCTGAGACTTGGAGAGATGAAGTCTCCCGCCCAAAGCAGCCTCCATAGGAGATGGAGAGATCAAGCCCCCTGCCAGACTCCATAGGACCTAAGATTCAAATTCAAACCCATTTTTCCCTCCTAAACACTAAACTCCAGAGAAAAGAAAACATGACAGAAGATACAGGAAGACCTAGATGAGAAAGACTAGGTTTATGTGATTCTCCTTAGCTAGGGTGAGAAAGCATTGAAACGATTTGGATGCCCCCATCCCTGCCCTTTCCATGCTGTTCCTCAGGAAGGGTGGAAGAGTAAGGGGCCTCTTTGTGGAGCTTCAAGGTACAGAGAAGGGAGTTTGGGGGGGGGCCATAGAGGGCAAAATGCACCTTGTGATATTATTCGTAGGGTGGAAAACAGCAGAGCCGAGCAGATAGGCTGGCTAGCAGAAGAAATGCAGGGAGCCGAGAGGGGGTGCCAGGTGGGAAGGAGCTTTGAAAGAAAGGCAGGAGTCTGATGGCATCCAGAATCTTTGAAGGGGGAGATATTTACCACTGTTATTTTTCCATCACCTAGCACAGTACCTAGTATCCAGAACACAGTATAAATGAACAAATGAATAGAAAGTGTTAGAAATATAGATAAAGACATGGCAGCCATAAGTGATCCTGCTCAGAGCCAAACTCACTTATTACACCACTTACAGGAGAAAATTCTACCCCAAACAAGGCAGAATCCGGCTGTCACTCCCCAAAACCATCAGGCCTGTTCTCAGTCAGAGCCTAGGCTAGCTGCTGGGAGTCCTGTAGGCTGGCTCCTACCTCCCTTAATGAGGTGTGATTGCTAAAGTGAAGCAGCTAATTGCATAATGTTTTATTAATCCTTTCTCCATGAAATATTAATTCTGAGGCTTCACAGATACAAAGACCTGTCTGCTTTTTAATGGCGCGGGTTGTAGTCTCTCCAGATGTGGTTGAGGGTTTCCTGTTGAGGGACCAAGATGACAAGCATGATACCAGATCCTGTCAAAGAAAGAGCAGCTGACAGCCCAAAATACATCAGCATGTCAAAAATGCCTCCCTCAGTTAGCTGCTCTGCCCAGAAGCCAGGAATATATACATCAAATGTTTTATTTTATCCAACTATACCTGTGATTCTCAAACTTTAATGTACTTATGAATCACCAGGGGATTCTGTTCAAATGCAGATGCTAACTCAGCAGGTCTGGGCTGAGGGCACAGATTCTGCTTTTCTGACAAGCCAAGGCTGCTGGTTTGCAGACCACACTAGCAGTAGCAAGAAAATCTGCTTTGTGGGATCCCCTGTTCTCCTTTGTGGTTCTGTAAACATGATCTTTGTCCTATAGTTAGAAAGTCCCATAGTTGGAAAGTTCATAACTTTCTAACACTTTCAGGTTCTACTCATTCAGGAAGTCAAAGCTTGTTCCTGTTCATTACTGTTTGGAACAATTCTTTTTCTCCAGCGCAGGCTAGAGCTGCCTTTTAGATTAAGGAGGAACTTCATAGTCTTGTCTTGAGATATACCCCCTACCCTAAGTGCATTTTCTCATCAGGGGTTTGGGGACAGGGAAGAGAAATGGGGAAGGGGAATGTTTGTGATCAAAAATCTTAAACAGAAAAACAATAGAAATAACATGCTTTCCAGGATCAGCCTTTCTCAAATTGATAAGAGGAAAAACGTTAGGGAATCTTAGAGAATGCTGAACTTGTCTGGGAGCCTTCCTGATACCCAGTGCTTTCACCCTGTTCCTCCCAGCAGAGGCTGTCCTGCACCAGACCCCCACAGCGCCACCAGATGGTCACAAGGGTGTATTCTGCACAACTCTGGAGCACCACGGTCTGAATCAACATAGCAGCCCTGCTTCACCCTCCTGGGTGAAGCCTGTGATCCCCTAACACTCACCCTTGTAAAAACCAAACAGCAAAATAGTAACAGAATAAGAGCACTCAACTGTATGTCTCAGCTCAGGTTTTGCACCCATAAAAAACAGCAGGCACTTCAGCCTCCCTTCACAGCACCCACCAAGGGTGTCTCACACACGTGGATGAATAGTCTTCTCAGTCCACCAGAGTCAGTCGTGTTGTTCCTCTCTGCAAACAGAGCACAGCAGTCCCCCACGTTCAGTGGAACTGCATTGGAGGTTTTGACTGACACTGTAACCTGGGCACAGACCTGTCAGGAAGAGGTCAGAGGACAATCAAGATTGCAGATCCTGGGGTATTCCTCAATCACTTCAACCAGAAATTTCTTCTCAAAAGATGCACTGCTTTCCATATATGTGTGTGTGTGTGTGTGTGTCCATGTACATAAACATAATATACACACACAGTTGACCCTTGAACAACATAGGTTCAAACTGCATAGGTCCACTTATACTCCAATTTTTTTTTTAACAAAAGTTACACTTGTGTGCCTGCCTATCCTGCCTCCCCTTCCACTTCATCTCTTCCCCCTCTACCACCACTGAGACAGCAAGACTAACCCCTCCCGATACCCTTCCTCCTCCATCTACTCAACAAGAAGGTAACAAGGATGATAACCTTTATGATGAGCCACTTCCACTTAAAGAATAGTAAATAAATTTTCTCTTCCTTATGATTTTCTTTATAACATTTTATTCTCTTGATATTACTTTACTATAAAAATACATGTAATACATCATATAAGATATAACATACAAAATATTTGTTAATTGACTGTTCTTTGTGGTTTGTTTGTTTTTGTTTTTTTGAGACAGAGTCTCACTCTGTCACCTAGAGTGGAGTGCAGTGGCGCCATCTCGGCTCACTGTAATCTCTGCCTCCCAGGTTCAAGCGATTCTCCTGCCTCAACCTCTCAAGTAGCTAGGACTACAGGTACGCACCATGACTCCCAGCTAGATTTTGTATTTTTAGTAGAGACAGGGGTTTGCCATGTTGGCCAGGCTGGTCTTGAACTCCTGAGCTCCAGTGATCTGCCCACCTCAGCCTCCCAAAGTGGTGGGATTACAAGTGTGAGCCACCATACCCAGCTGTTAATTGACTGTTAATGTTATCGGTAAGGCTTCTGGTCAACAGTAGGCTATTAGTAGTTAAGCTTTGGGAGAGTCAAAACAGATTTTCAACTGTGCAGGGCATTGGTCCTCCTAATCCTCACATAGTTCAAGGGTCAACTGTATATGTATGCCTACACAGACATACATGTATATATTTGGTTAATGTTCATCTCCTCTACTAGATGGTAAACTCTAAAAGAGCGAGACTATTTTTCTTTGGTACACTATTGTTATTCAGCACCAAGCACATTGCCTGACACAGGGTAGGTGCTTAACCAATTCTTGAGTGAATAAACAGACAAGTGAATTTGTTGAATAAGTAACTTACCACATTCAGCAAGTCTCTCTTACTCTGAACCTCTGTTTCCTTAACTGGAAAGAGATCAGAGCTTCTACTTCAGATAGTTGCCAGGAAGCTAACCTCTGTCTATAAACATGTCTAGCACGGGACTTTGTACTGAGTAGACTTTCAAAAAATATTTGTTTTTCTGTTATCTATACAATGATGGTAAAGTGACATTAATTGCAAATCTTACATAGTGTTTATTAAATGCTGACTAGGACCAAAACAAGCACATTTTTCTTAGTCTGCACAATTCAGCAAGTGTCACCTCCTCTGCGATGCCTTCTCCAGCCACTGCCCCATTCTTAGGCACCATTATTTTCACATCCTCAGTGATACCTGGGAGCTTGATGAGCACCTCTGCTACAGCACTTACCACATCCTCCTATACCCACATCTTCATGACTATGACCTCCCTGAGGACAGGGCCTTATCCTTTGTACCTCTGCAGGCCTCATAACTTGAGTAAATGAATGAATGACTAGATAAGTAAACAGTCTCATGCCTCTTCTCTGCTCTCTTTTCTACTAACTTTTCAGGTTGAGAAACATGCTTACTCATTTTGAGCGAGGGCTTTGATATCCTACAGTCCTGAACATGAACCTAGGACCAAATCATTACTATTTAAGTGACTTTAGACAGTTTCTTAACCACTCTACACACACCACTTTCTTATATGTAATGTGGGATGAATAACACCTCTCAGGGAGGTTTGGGAAATTCAGTTTGATAATGGGCAAGTGGTAAAAACAATGTTGGTCACTTACTAAATACTCCATCATATGCAAAAACAGTATTATTTTTACCTCAAATACTAATGTATACTAAGATATGAATGGTAATTGAGTTGTCATTTTGCTTTTACTCTCAGAGTATTTATAAAGTTCACCTAAGCTATCCTGATGTGTTTATCCTGAATTAAATATTTGCCTTAGTCTTTAAAAATAACTCAAGAACAGTGAAATTAAAGACATTTTAAGTATTTTGGAAGTCAGTGACCTTGGGGAAACATTCATGAATGTCACTAAGACTTTTTATGCTGGCAATAGTGTTAATGTACTCATCCACAAGTGTTGTCAAAGCCCATACTTCACCAGTATAGGAGTTGAGCAGGAGTAAAGGATGGATACAAAGATTCAGGCAATGGGATTCTCACCTTCACGGATGTTTAAGGGAAAATATAAGATCAACACCATTAGAGTCATTTCACATCCCAGGCATACTGACCCAGCCACTCACCTAGCCACTTCCTCCTCTGAGCTCCCACAGTGCTAGCATATACATCAATTATCACATATGTTTAAAATTAATTTTAAAAATGAATTAGCCAGCCTGATGCACTGGCTCATGCCTGTAATTCCAGCACTTCGGGAGGCCGAGACAGGCAGATCACCTGAGGTCAGGAGTTTGAGACCAGCCTGGCCAACATAGGGGAACCCCCCAGTCTCTACTAAAAATACAAAAAATTTCCAGTGTGGTCCCAGCTATTTGGGAGGCTGAGGCAGGAGAATTGCCTGAACCCAGGAGGCAGAGGTCGCAGTGAGCCAATGTCATGCCATTGCACTCCAGCCTGGGCAACAAGAGCAAAACTCCATCTCAAAAAAAAAAAAAAAAAAAAAACTGTATTAGCCTACACTTATCTTAGCACTTATCAAGTGCCAACCACTATTCCAAAACCTTCAAATGTTTTAACTCTTTAACCTTTTCACCAATTAATATTATGTTATTAGTACACTTCATTTTACAGATGGGGGAACTGCAGCACAGAGAGATTAAATGGCTTCCCAAGACTGCACAGTAGCAAATGATACCATCAGGATGCAAGTGCTCACCACTGCACCATCCTGCGTTTGCCTACACAGCTGCCACTTCTGATCAATGTTGATGACGATGATGATGATGATATTAATAACACATAACAAACTCCTCATAGGCAACAAGTCTTAATGAAGACTTTTAGATGTTATCAGCATTGAAAAGATAATGATGTCTCCATCTCTAACCATCATTAAAATTAAAAATTACAGTACTTAATGAAAATAAATCACAAAAATTTCATGTATACTGAAATTAAAATAGCTTTTCTCCAGATGTTATGATTGTAAAATTCTGGAGGAGTTTCTCCAAGCTGAATCTTTTGCAACATTTTTTTCCATGCTACTATTTGGCTAAGGACCTAAATATTTGTTTTGTCTAAGGTGCCTCTCATCCCTGAGGACAGGAGTCTACTTTTTAGGGCCCAGGAAAGGCTCTCACATATATTTTCTCTATGAAGATTTGTTGGAAGGATGCTTAACTATTTCTTTCTCTATTCGGCTTACCAGATAAAATTCAGACTTCCTAATTAAATTAGAATTTCAGATAAACAATGAATAATGTTTTAGTATGTGTTCTGTGTAATATTTAACTGGGTATCCTGTATTTTTATTAGCTAAATCTGGCAACCCTATCCTCTAGATATAAGAGGAATTCAGAGAAGGGAAAGTGTGGCTTAGAACAGAAAAAAAAGGCTGTCACAGAAGGCAGAGAAATTGAACCAACTCAAGAAGGGAACATAAAATACACGCTAATGCGCCCCCTGGAATCGTGCAACCCAATGGCCTAGCAGATGGAGGGCATTCCTAGCAGGAGGGCCAGCATGACTAAAGGCCTAGAGGCTGAAGTAAGGTGGTAGAGTAAAAGAAGGAAGCTGCCCAGATGTATATAATCCAATATTTCCCAACATTTTCCAGTTCCTCAATGTCCATACCCCTCCATGCTCTCACGACTATTGAGACTTTATGCATGCAGGTCCCTCTGCCTGGAACTCCTCCCCCTCCTCTCTGCTTGGCTCCCTCCTTGTGTACTAGAGTTCTGGTGTTTCAGCTGACTTACCTCTACATCAAATCCTTACGTGTTGATCTTAACAAACCTTTAAATGCTTGTGTGTCTTTCCTATAAGCTTCCAGCATGTCTCCACTGATAGTTAAAGGAAGCTGAAGATGAATTTGTGATTAATACATTTGGCCATCCTTTGGCGTCCTGCCCACCCATGTGAAGTCCCCTGATACCATGTGTGCCTTGTAGAGCTGTAGTCAGAAGTCATCTACTGGGGGGATAGCCCTGTTCTCCAGACATGAAACAGAGCAATGGGCTTCAGTACCATCCTGGGAATTCTTCTTCAAAAATATCTCCTCCTATGTGGATTTAATAAGCCCAAGATCTGATTCACCGTGGTAAATGCTTTCCTAAAGTATTCTAACTGAGCTATTTTTAAATTCATGCCCACTTCCCTCAAGAGGTCCTTCTTGCTACCCCACAGTCATGCCTCCAATCCAGGCTGGTCTCTCTCTCTCTCCCAGACCACTTCATCCCTTCTCTCTACCCATAACTTCATCACCTCCTCCCCATCCCCGTGCTCAGCTGAGGACCCAGCTGCTCACTTCGCTGAGAAACGTGAAGCTATCAGAGAACTCCTGCACTGCACACCCCAAAGCCAGCCACCCACCTGCCCTCCTGTTGCAGGAATGAGCTATCCCTACTCCTGTCCACTTGGCTGTGGGTTTTCACACCTCTTACCTGCTAAGGCCATCATCCTTGCAGTTGTCACCCTCTCAGGAATCACTGTTTTCCCTCTCTACTAAATCATACCCATAAACATGTTGCTTTTCTCTCATCTGGGAAATGTCCTCCCTTGACCCCTCTTTCCCTACCAACCACAGGCTCATTTCTCTGCCCTACTTTAGGCCAAAACTCCTTGGAAGAGGTGACTCCATAGCCATTCTCCACTTCCCTCCTCTCATCCTCTCTGGGCCCATTCTATCAGCCTTTGAACCCACCACTCCATCAAACCTGCTGTGGCGGGGTTATGAGTGACCTCTGGTCTTTGCATCTTTGACCTCTCAGCAGCATTTGACAGAAGTGAAATGCTTGCTTGGGTTTCAGGGCAGCACACACTGCCTATTTTTTCTACTTCTCTGACTGCACCCTGTCAGCCTTCTTTGCAGGATCCTTTCATCTCCCCAACTTCCAAGCGAGGAGGCCCCTCAGCCTCAGCCCTCATCTATTCTGTCTCTAGACTCCTTGACTTGGTGATCAATCTGTCTCCTGGCTTTAAATGACAACTCCCAAACTCTCCCTTGAAATCCAGGCTTGTATGATGATCTGCCTACATGAAATTTCTACTTGAATGATAGCCAGACATAACAAACTTAACATATTTTTGCTCCTCAAAACCTGTTCTTATTGAAGTTTTTCCCATGTCAGTTAATGACAAATCTGTTTTATGAGTGACTTAGAACAAACAATTTGAGTCATCATTAACCTTTTTCTTCTCTGATACCCACTTCCAAACCATCACCAAACCTATCCATTCTATCTTTTAAGTATATCCAGAATCCAGCTTCTCATGCTTCAGGAATCTCATGCTTCCACCCTAGCAAGCCACCACCATCTCTTGCCTGGACCATTGCAATAGCCTCCTTATTGACCTCTTTCATTATTGATCTTGTCGTTCTACTGTCATATCTCAATACAGCAGCCAAAGGACCCTCTTAAATGTAAACCTTGCCATGGAGACAGAAATTCCACAAACTTATCCACTTCTGATCTCCTCCTTGAGCTCTCACCACCTGGCCTTTCTGCAGTTCCTTTAACACACCTAGCACACTTCTGCCAAGGAACCTTTGCTCTAGTTGTGCGCTTTGCCTAGAGTGCTGCTCCCCTCCCCAGAAAGCCACATCTCACTCTTTCAATTCGTAAGTTCTTTCTCTAATATCACCTCAGCAGAGAAACCCAGACCACCCTATTTAAAACAGGGCATACTCACACATACATACAAGAACATATATTCTAACACCTGACTCTGCTATTTTTTTCCATAGCACCCAACATGTTATCTACTTTTGTTTATTTATTTATTCTCTGCCCGTCCCTACTAGAATGTAAGCTCCATGACAGAAAGTGCTTTGCCTATTTGGCTCACAGCTGAATTGCCACAGCCCAGAACACTGTTTGGATAATACAACTTCTCAAGAAATATTTATTGATTAAGCAAATATATTAATTTCTTGTATAGTTGGCAGTGGCAGCCAAAGTCAGCCAAGAACCTTAAAGTGCCTGACAGCTTCCCAGAGCAAACAGAGGTACCCTCAACAGACTTGGGAAGGGTTCAGAACATCTCCACTCATACTTCTGGTCTCAGCTTGTATGTCATTTATTTTCAGACACCCTCTTCCCCTCAATAAGATTAAGAAACTTCTCTGTGAGAAAGAGAGGATGCTATGCTCACATTTACTGCAATTTCTTCTTAAGTGTCCTCCTTATAGGTCTGCACATTTTCTGAGGATACACATGGAATTCTCAATCATACCTGTTGAATGAATAAATGAATGAAGTTGAGTGAGCAGTGTATGGCCATTAAGCTGTAACTAGGGGGGTGCTGAGCTTGGCGTCAAGGAAGAGGATGAATTAAAAGGAGAAGCACTGGGGTAATACGTTTATATTATTTCATAATAAGAAAGAAGGAAGAGGAAAGGGGGTAGGAAGCTTGGTTTTATCTCCCTGCCAAATGTTGGCAAACTAACTTTGGTCCTAGCTGTGTCTACACACATACAATCTAGTCAAATGACTTTATTGGCGTAGCCTACAGGACCTGCCTCTCCAGCTCTATTGCATTATTCACTTTTCACCCTCCATTGTAATGAGTTCCCATGGGAATTCTCTTCCTCCAGGCAGGGTGCCCACAAAGAGCAAGGGAACTGACTCTGATATCAGATGGAGCCTGGAAGAGTGAATAAGTGCACAGCAAGAGACTCTTGCCTGTTCTGTGGTTCTGCTAGCTACTTCCAAGCCTATTTTCTTATGTTCATTCACTACTTATCTAACCTCTTTTTTCTCATGCAATCTACACCCCACATTGGGAAATGTACCCTGCCCCACCTCTCTAAAGCCTTTTCACCAATAAGATTCAACACAGGCTTGACTTCTATAGGGACTTTAATCCAGCCAGCATACATCTTGTCTTTCTCTCACCTTGTCGGCATTTATTTTGAAATACGTTCTATGAATAATTTCTTAGTATATTCTGTTGGTATGCATATAGTAAATGCTAGATAAACAACAGCTATTAGCATCAAAATCATGCTGTTAGAATTAGTATTCTGACAAACAGTAGGCTCATCAAGAGTAGGGATCTTAAGTTTTCTTCCTTTCATACACCCTAGAGAACTTACCCCAGGGCTGTGAAGATACTAACTGTCCAGAAAAAAATTCTCTAAATGTGTATTGTCTACAAAAGTTATTGTTGTAGAATGAAACCAAGGAGCCACAGAAATGGTTTCCCTGTTGTAAGAGCTATCTCAAAGACGTCTTTAAAATGCTATCCGTTGCCCTGGCCCTACCTGAAGAGCACATGGTTTATTCCAGAAGAGATGCTGTAACGGATGGAAGGTACGTTTCTGCTGAGTTAGGGGTTATCATGTTCCCTGCATTGAGGCACCAGATTGATGGGATATGCCTCTATGATTTATAATACACTAATCTCACTGGAGAGCAAAGCACAATTAATCTTAGAATCTTGCAGCTTGCACTTAACAACTTTTGAACCTTCCCTATGTACTCAGCCTGCATAGCAAATGTCTGCGCCTCCCCCAGACGCTAGGACAACTGGGCACTGAGAACACAAAAACACCCTTCTCTGCAATAGGATGCTATGGCAAATGTTTTCTTCAGACTTTCTATAAGATTTATGAGAAAAGAAATTATATAGTAGGGACATTTTAAATTACAGTCACAATGTTACAAGTCCAATAATATCATTAAACATATATAAAATCAAAACTAAATAAACACTTGATGTGTCAGAAATGTAAGTATTCAGCTTCCTTTTCTAATCAGAGTGCTGCTGAAATCCAAGAAGCAGCAGATCACCAAGCAACTAAACCAGATATTACAAGGTCTGAGCACTGATTATTATTCATTTGTAGGAGAGTCCCTTATGTCATGCCCAGAGCATATTTGCTTTTACTTTACATGTAATTCCAGCAATCTTTGTTGTCTAAATCCTGAGCCTTCACTAAATTCAAAGAGGGACTACAACAGGCAAGCACAGTAATAGCTATAATAAAGGCTGACCAAAGAAAACCTGCTCACAGGAAAAAAAAAAGAGAGGAAAAAAAACTATGTATGACAAAAAAAAATGATGCTTTACAGCCTCTTCATACGAAAGTCAAAACCTTCCACTCCTTCAATGGAATAACCATATTTAAGTACAATATAGTCATCATAACCCCTATTCTCCTACCATCCACTCACGGTCCATTCCTTAAGCAACAAGAAAGCAAGAAATATGTTAATGTTTAGGATTTTCTTCTAAAATGGTTCAAGTGGAAAAGTCTGGTACTTAAAAAGTTTTAACTCAGAGCTAGCTAAAATAATTATTTAACTTTCTGCATAGCCAAAGTCATGTGGGGTTTGTTTATTTTTGTAATCTGCAATCTATTTTATTATTAAGTGGGGAAGAACTCTTCTAAGAACTCTCAAACCCCAATTATTCAGTGTTTCACAACAGTAAAACCCCAATGACAGATAACCTTAATATAATCCTAGGGGCTTCTGGTACGTACATGGCTATGGCTGTACATTTCAGCTTATTTACCCATTTTCTCTATAAAAACACATGAAAGGAGCAAGAAGAAATGAAAAAAATCCAGAAACTGCATTTTCAGTGAAACAAGAAGAAAAATATAGTCTACAGCCTCCAAAATATGCTTAAGAATTTATTTTTTAAAAAAGCAACTGAAATCAAACGGAAACCACATGCAAAGAAAAAGAAAGGACGTAAGACTGAGTTGCAAGAGAACTTAGTGATGGCAGAGCTGAGAAGCTGGGTTGGGCGGGAACTCCTAAAGGCAAGTGGCTCACCCTGATGTACATAAATTACATTTGCAATTATCCTATTTGCAGTAAGATACAGGAGCTGAAGGAAGCAGAACCCACAGGTGGATCCCGTGGAGTTCAGAAAAGCAGAGGAGGAAGGACAACACAAAGAATGATACAGATAAACCATATTTCCGGCAACCAGTCTTTTTCACAAACAGCAAGAAAGAGAACGCTTTGAGTTGAGATACACTCCATCAGAAACCATATTTAAATAGCTGGAACTAAAACTTTAAGTTAATGATAAGTGTTTTTTTAAATGAACTAACATAGTACATAAACAAAGTAACTATTAGCTGAAAATTCAAAGAGTTACAAAATTTACCAAAATATGTACAACATTCATTCCAAAAAAATGCTGCTAAAAGCAAATATATATACACACACACACACACACACACACACACACACATTAACATTTTGCCATGAATTTTTTTTAAATAATAACGTTGCCATCTCTTTTAAAGAATACCACAAAATAAAAATGCCAGGATTCAGGAAATTTGTAGCACGAAAATAGAAGGAAATTAACTGTGAGCCAACAAAACTCTAGCAAAAAGTAGAAAACCATCAGAGAAATAAAGACAAAATTGGAAAGTATATAAGGTAGACTACACATTGTAGAAAGACAGTAACAGATATTAAGGACAGATAAAGAAATACAATCAAAAGAAAATGAAATAAACATAGAATTAAAGTGAATTAGAGAGGAAATGACAGCTACAATAAGCAAAGGAGATCCAATATACTTATAATTAGAGAAGAAAACAGAAACCATGAAACAGTAAGAGTTGACTCTACATTTTTTTGTTTTGTTTATTTGTTTGTTTTGTTTTGTTTTGTTTTGTTTTGTTTTGAGACAGGTTCTCCCTCTGTCACCCAGGCTGGAGTGCAGTGGTGTGAGCTCAGCTCACTGCAACCTCCATCTCTCTGGCTCAAGCAATCCTCCCACCTCAGCTGAGTAGCTGGGACTATAGACACGCACCACCATGCCCCACTAATTTTTGTATTTTTTTATAGAGACAGAGTTTTGCCATGTTGCCCAGGCTGCTCTCAAACTCCTGGGCTCAACTGATCTGCCCTCCGTAACCTCCCAAAGTGCTGGGATTATAGGCATGAGCCCCCATGCCCAGTAGACCCTACATATTAAAAGGGCATAACATAGACCAGAGAAAATTGAATCAGAATAGTCAACAATGAGACATATCATGTGAAGTCGGAGACAAACAGAAAGAGAGAGAGAGAGCACAGGGAAGAGAGAGAGTGAGGGTGGGAGGGATGAAAGAAGGGAGAGAGAGAAAGAATTCTCTCTGGGAATTGAAGCCAGTGCAGTGGTGGCACATGCCTGTAATCCCAGCTAACTAGATGGATGAGATGGGAGGATCGCCTCAGCCCAGAAGTTTGAAGCTGCAGTGAACCCTAATGGTGCCACTATATACCAGCCTTGGCAATGAAGCAAGACCCTATCTCGTGGAAAAAAAAAGAAAGAAAAAAAGAAAAAAGGAGAGAGAGAAAAAAGAAGGAAGGGAAGGAAGGAAGGGCAGGAGAGAGGGAGGGAGGGAGGAGAGAGGGAGGGAGGGACTGATTTTCTCTGGGCATCCAAACAAAGAGATAAGCCATTAAATAAGGAAAAGATTCAAACATGTCCTATATTTTTCCAAAGCAACATTTAAAATAAGAAGATTACATAATTTATATCCACAAGATAGCCCCAAAAAAAGACTTGTGAGGCAAGGATTTTGCAGCCAGCAAAAAATTTTCAGTTCAAAAGCAAACTAACAATTGTGAAATGTCTGAGCTTAAGTAATGTGGTCCCATGATCCTTTCCTGAAGAATCTATAAGAGGTCAAACAACAGCCAACCAGGAGATAATAGTAGAAACAAACTATAGCAAAAAAAGAGGTGGTAAGCACTGTATACCATAACTGCAAAATTAAGATTAGACAAAGCTGGAGATTGGGATGACAGATAGAACGTAAAAGTTATATGCTCTGACAATGTATAAATGACATAACTGATGAAAAATGGACGGGAGAAAGGGTAGAGAAGATGAAAAGTAGAGTAAGTTTGCAGATTATTATAGTAGAAGCAAGAGAAAAGATCTGAGTCAAAGCTGTCACACCAAGTAAGAAGCATATGCAAACATCTTTAAAAAGACAATGGTAAACACTAAGGTAACCAAAATTGGGTGGTGAAAGAGGGAGGTGAGGTTAGCAAAATGAAGCACATTAGTTGTACAATTATTCATACAAAAGAGTTAGTCAACACTGTCTAGAAAAAGAGCACTAGCAATATTATACAAAGTTATAAATATTGTCATGAGAACAAAAATATAAAACTTTCTAAATATCAGAACTGCAATTGTTTTAAAAGGCAAAGAAAACTCATTATGTAAATAAAGACTTGCTAAAACACAATAAAACAGAAAACATAAAATATTATGCCATACTGCGATCAAATGTACCTGTTATATTAACAAATGTAAATGGGCTTTACGTACCTGTTATAAATATATTTCAGGTTTAAATCACAAACCAAAACTAAACTCTCAGTTATATACAAGAGAAATGCAAAACACGAAGTAATTCAGAAAAGTTGTAAATAAAATAATGGGCAAAGATAACAGGAAAATGCAAACAAATAGCAAAAAAAAAAGCAGAGAGCATGATCAAAATATCAGATATCAGACAAGGTTAAATTCAGAGCACACAGCATTAAACAATACAAAGGGCAATTTTTATAAGGCAAAAGGGTGCAATTCTCAATGAATATAAATAGTTCTAAATACTTATGCAACAAGACATAGAAGCAATAGTCAAAAAACAGTAATTCTAACAGTTATAAAGAGAAATAGGCTTTATAAAAAACAGATTGGCAGTAGGGAGATTTTAATTCCTCTCTCCCAATCTATGACAGATAAAGTAGATAAAATTTTTAAGTCAGGGCATAAATTATCTAAATAAAATAGATAGGCAGTAGATCTTATTGATATCTGTTAAGCACTTTGCCCTGAAATGCTCTTGGAATACACATAAAAACAATAATTTAAGTCACAAAGGAAATTGCACCAGATTTTAACACATAGAAATGAACAAACAATATGATAGAACTAGAAATAACAAAATCAGAAAACAAGAGATTGAGATTTTTTAAATTAACTCTTAATCCCTAGTTCAAAGAGAGAATCAATGCTCTAAATATTCTGAATTTCTAGAAAACAAAATGTAAAAAATCTTTATGGCTCAGTGCAGTGGCTCACACCTGTAATCCCAGCACCTTGGGAGGCCGTGGAGGGTGGATCACCTGAGGTTAGGAGTTCAAGACCAGCCCGGCCAATCTGGTGAAATCCCAGCTCTACTAAAAATACAAAAATTAGCTGGGCGTGGTGGCATGCGCCTGTAGTCGCAGTTACTCATGAGGCTGATGCAGGGGAATCACTTGAACCTGGGAGACAGAGGTTGCAGTGAGCCGAGAAAGCACCACTGCACTCCAGCCTGTTGTCAGACCAAGACTCCAGCTCAAAAAAAAAAAGAAAAGAAAATGTGGCACATATACACCATGGAATACTATGCAGCCATAAAAAAGGATGAGCTCATGTCTTTGGAGGGACATGGATGAATCTGGAAATCATCATTCTCAGCAAACTGACACAAGAACAGAAAACCAAACACCACATGTTCTCACTCATAGGCAAGTATTGAACAATGAGAACACATGGGCACAAGAAAGGGAACATCACACACTGGGGTCTGTTGGGGGGTATGGGGCTAGGAGAGGTACAGTGGGGGGTGGGGAGGTTGGGGAGGGATAACACTGGGAGAAATGCCTGATGTAGGTGACGGCAGGGGATGGAGGCAGCAAAGCACCATGGCATGTGTGTACCTATGCAACAATCTTGCAAGATCTGCACATGTACCCCACAACTTAAAGTAAAATTAAAAAAAAAAAAAAAAAAAAACAAGAACAAAAACAAGGTTCTCCAATTCCTGGGCCACAGACTGGTACTGGTCCTTAGCCTGTTAGGAACTGGGGCACACAACAGGAAGTAAGCAGCCAACGAGCAAACATTACAGCCTGAGTTCCCACTGGTTCTACCTCCTGTCACATCAACAGCGGCATTAGATTCTCATAGAAGCACAAACCCTATTGTGAATTGCACATTCAGTGGATCTAGGTTGTGTGCTCCTTATGAGAATCTAATACCTGGTGATCTGTCACTATCTTCCAACCCCCTGAGATAGGACTGTCTAATAGCAGGAAAACAAGCTCAGGGCTCCCACTGATTCTACATTATGATGAACTGTATAATTATTTCATTATGTATTAAAATGTAATATAATAAAGTGCACAATAAATTAAAAAAACACTATCAAGAAAGTGAAAAGATAGCTTACATAATGGGAGAAAAGCTTTGCAAATCATATATCTGGTAAAAGACGTATATAGAACATATATATTCACATATATATTCAATATATATCGGATATATATATGTGAATATATATTGGATATATATAATGAATATATATAATATTGAATATACTGAATATATATAATGTATATATGTGAATATATATGTATATGTATGTATATACACATAAGTATATATATACTTAAATGTGAATATACTTATGTGTATGTATATATACATACACATAAGTATATGTATATACATAAGTATATGTATATATATATACACATACACATAAGTATATGTATATACATAAGTATATGTATATATACATATATACACATATATTCACATAAGTATATTCACATTTAAGTATATATATACATACTTAAAAGTATATATATACTTAAATGTATATATATTTAATATATTTATATTATATATATAAGTATATATACTTAAATAAGTATATATGTGTGTGTGTGTGTGTGTGTGTGTATATATATATATATACATATATATATATATATATATATATACTTAAAACTCAACAACAAAAAGACAAATAACCCACTTTTAAAATGGGCAAAAGATATCAACAGACAGTAATCTAAAGAAGATATACCAATGGTCAATAAGCACAAGAAAATACACACAACATTGTTAGCCATCACAGAAAGTCAAATCTAAATCACAATGAGATAATCCCTTTGCACTCACTAAATAGCAAAAATTAAAAGACAAATAACTACAAAGTGATGATAAAGATATGGAGAAATTAGAACCCCCATACACACAAATGTGAAATGATGCAACTACTTTGAAAAATAGTTAAACGTTAAAGTTAAAGGTTTATCTTCACAGAATTGGGAAAAAAACACCTTAAACTTCATATGGAACCAAAAAAGAACGCATATAGTCAAGACAATCCAGAGCAAAAAAAAAAAACAAAGCTGGAGACATCACATTACCTGACTTCAAACTATACTACAAGGCTACAGTAATCAAAACTGCATGGTAATGGTACCAAAACAGAGATATAGACCAATGGAACAGAACAGAGGCCTCAGAAATAATGCCACACATCTACAACCATCTGATCTTTGACAAACCTGACAAAAACAAGCAATGGGGAAAGGATTCCCTATTTAATAAATGATGTTGGGAAAACTGGCTAGTCATATGCAGAAAGCTGAAACTGGATCCCTTCCTTG